>VZRU01008052.1:88909-105014 GCA_013398155.1 Pedionomus torquatus
GGGGCCCTAAAACAAAAACAAAAAAAAAAAAAAAAAAAAAGAAAAAGGTATTAAGATGCAGACACACAGAAATAGTTCTGTTTTTTATAAATAATATCCATGCATAGATCTTTCTCACAGATCTGATTGTCATTAATCTAGAATAAAATCCATCCATCTATACTGTTAGCACTACTCGTGTATTGCTTAAGCCTCCAAAACATAGCTTAAGTGAGGACCTCAACTGCTGAGCAGGACCAGCTTAGTGTCTTGGCCAACAAATGCACAATCCCAGCCCTCTATCATATGCCAACCACAGTGCTTCCAAAGTTGACTGAGAATCAAGTTGGATGTGCTCTGGGCAATCCTGCTTTAGCAGGGGAGTCGGACTAGATGTCCTCTAGCGGTCCCTTCCAACTGTGACAATTCTGTGAAGTGATGCATGGACAAGTGGGCTCATCATCTAACATGGAAACTATACCAGTCATCCTTACTCAAGCTATCCCCAACTTGTCAGTCAGCATCCTGAGACCTATTGGGAGGAATTCTCCTCACCTAATTTTTGAGGTCTGCACTTGAGCTAGTCATCCACAGTTCCCTTTAATCAATGAAGATAAGTGGGCCCTTGTAGAATGTAAGTCATCTGACAAATGTAATTATTTACTTCTGGGTTAGATGAATTGTGCCAAAGAAGCACTTGTTTCTCTGCATTCAAAGGGATCAAAAGGACTAGTGCATATCCAGGCATCTGGTCAGATGTTGTAGCCCGTCCTTATGCTGAACCTGTGATAACGAGGGAATCTCGCCCATAATGCTGGTGTTAAAATTGAACAAGTAACAGCAGAAGGTTTAGTAGATTTTGCTCATGAGGTGTTTGCAATTGGAATTACTGAGAAGCAGTGGTACTCCATGAGATGAAAGGAAGAGAATTGAGTTAAGTAATTTAATTTTTTTCTTAAATAAAAGTTACCCTTTTTGTTTCCCATGAATATAAAATAGTGTCTCTTTAATAAAAGCTTAGACAAGCTATGCTTTAAGACATCAGCCAATGCTTTTCAGTGTAAGGCAATCCTTTACTTGCAAACAGTGTTCTCAACAATAAATTAAAACAAATTAGTTGCTCTGGACATAGCATTCTGTGTCCAAAATTGTATTAGCTGGATTATTCTGACATGGAAATCCTAGATTGTAGCACTTTGGTTCTTTTGTATTTTAAGACTGACTATCCATTTTCCTTTTTTATATGATGAACCTATTGCTGGGCTCCATTAATTTCCTCTTTAATGCAAATTCATACAGAATCCAAAGGTGGGTCACAAGTAATGTACAGACACCCTTTGCTCAGATGCAGTAGATTTACTACGTGGAATAGCTGGGACTGTGGAGGTACCTAGGAAGACTCTTAGAATGACACCATGAACCGTAGGTAAAGCAGCATAAAACATACTTTAACCTGTATTGAAAACCAGTTGCTCAATTTCAGCTGGCCCCATTGCAAACTGAAGCAGGTATTTAGCTGTTTTAACTCAGCTAATGGAATCATTCTATGGGACATGTTCCGGCAGATGAGAAAATTATGAAAACAGGGCATCTGTAGCTGACCTGTGATGGGCTCAGTCTATCTAGGAATATGTCCCGCAGAGAGAGGTCTCACTTCTAATCCAGTCCAACATATCTTTTAGAGTAATAAAAGAGAGTGTCACTAAAAAGAGAGACACTAAAAAGTCTGTCATCCATTGTATCTTCTAAGAAAGGTATTAAAAATAGAGATACTTTACTTACAGCATTTGCACATGGCTTAAGAGCAGTGCATTTTGTGAAACAGTTTTCTTCCAGAATACCCTTGCTCACTAATTGTAACTGATCTTTCCTGAATAAATGGCAAATATAATTTTTTTTTTCTTTTTATAATGATACTGATATTACTTTTTGAGGGTAAGGGAAAGACGTGTTGGGCTAGGCTAACATTTAATAGGACAGTGACCTTGACATACCCTAGAAAGACAAATCAATCAGCATGGAAAAGGAAAAACAAATATCTAAAGACTTCAGTAAGGTGAAAAGGGAAGAACTGTCTGCATTGTGCTAAGGAGCTCTGACAGTAAAAAAGAGTTGCATAAGACAGTACCATGCACTTGCAGCTCACAAATACCTTCCACCATAATATACTGTATTAAGTCATGCGTACAACACTTCCATGAGTGCTATGGTTGTATACAGCTCCTCAGATTATGGACCAGGATATGTTAGAGTACGTTACAGATATAAAATATTTGTCTATATCTACATACAGAATTGTAAATAAAATGTATATCATAATGTCTGAGATTTGTCAAACCTACAGAATTAATTACCTAGTTCCCAATAATGCTAATGGGGTTGATCACTGGCTTTTAAGAATTTTAACAGCATGCACTGTATGGGTGTAGTACATCCAAAACTTCTTTGGCTTCTTATCTGGAAATAGACAACCTCCCTTTTCGTCCACAGGCAGAAAAAACGTTTTCAAACTGGCTTACAGCAAGCAGCCTGATCACCTGATGCTGACCACCACACCAAACACCCTTTCTAATTATTCTTTTCCATACAACTAATCACCAACAAAATTGTCAGTGATCATAAAGGGGGAGCGCAGTGCCTGTGAGACAGCATCTCTGGTAAGATGCAGTCCATGCTATAAAAAGTTTGAGTCCTCTGCTGAAGTCACCAAAGGTGTTTAAACAGTATACAAATTATTTTCTTTTAAATAGCCATTTATAGACACTTGCACAGTTAAAATGAGGGAAAATAAGAGTAAGGATATTCCAGCACACAGTATAAAAAGATGTGCTGAATTTTAGAAAGGAAAACCAACAAAAATGGTTAATGAGAAAACAAGAGATTAAAAAATGGATTAGATTTAAAATATATTTCCATATTTTATATGTGAAATAATATGACACTAATTCAGTGAAATCTATTTGTCTGTATGTTTCTTTAAATGTTCTACCTGAGTGTCTCTTATCTTTCTTTCCTGCAAGAGATTTCTCAAGTACATCTCTCTTCCAGTAAAGTTCAGCATATTATCTGATTTTTTCCATACGTGTGTAATTAAGCTGGGATAAAAAATGCCAAGTCATGATACTGAAGATATGGAAAAAATATACTTAAAAGATCAGTCTCAAAATCATTTGAAGTTTTCACGGCTGTTCTACTTCGTTTCTGTCCAAAATTCTAACCTCTGTCTAAGCATCTGAAAAAAATCTGACTGGTTGGTAACACCATGTGTGCCTCAGTAATAATATACATGCTGTGCCGTGCTCAGAAACTCCTGAAACAGTTACAGGTACGTATTTGCGCAGCTTAACTCATATAGAAGGCTGACTGGAAATGGGACTTTTTGCATGAGTAGAGTTACACATCAGAGACTTGCAAACCCAAGTCCCTATAAAATATTTGTAAGGCAGCATGAGATAACATTTTGTCATTTATTTTAACTTCAATAACACATATGGTTTCCTTGAGGAGTCCAGTATACTTGTTGATGCTATCACCAAACCTTCTGCACATATTTTTCTTAATATGTGAGGAAATATTGCTGACTATTTTCTTCATTTGGGAAATACTACACACTTTGGGGAATGTAAATCTCTAATGTGCAAATCAGCAAGCTGATTACAAATTTGTGAATAAACCGTAATATTATAGTAATACTTCTCATTATTGACAATTCAGTGAAGAACTGCTAAGCAGCAGCGTGTATGTTGAGCCGTAGATAAACCAAAACCCTGGGACTGGAAATAAACACATCGAGGAGAAGCCTAGCTCTCTGTATTATGAACTGTGGGATGCCTGGGGCCTAGACTGTATAGAAAGTAACCTTGAGTCTAGGATCTGGAAAAATTGGATTTGGGGAAAAGCTAAATTGGAATCCCACATATTCATTTCTGATTATGAATGATGAAAAAGTGCCCAATGATACAGGCTAGGGAGTATTTTTGTAGCATCATCACAGTGTAATGCTCTGAGGCTCCTCTACAGTGGTGACAAAAAATAAAAATCTATTTGCTGCTTTTTCAGGGTCTAGTCTATGACAAAAATGGGTACAGTAGTCACCACTCAGACTGGAACCTCCAGTAGGCACAATTCTGTAACTGAAAGTCTACTTGTTCCTCCTGTTGCGTACTGGCATTTTTGAGAGGAACCTAAATAGACAGTAAAGAGTAGAACTATCCTGGTAAGAGTGGCTTGCAAACTGAATTTTCAGTTTTCTGTCATTCAGACTGAGCTCTACCCAAGAATGATTAAGAGACAAAAAGTAAAAACAGGAAAAACAAAACAGGATTACTTTTTTAAGAAGTTGAATACTCTGAGCTGTCTAACTTACCATCACAGTCCATTTAATGTGCAATAGCATTAACTGAAAGATACGAAGTGCAGCCAGTGTTTCAAATCTGTAGATTATTTTAGTTACTAAATGCCAAATTCACAAGTTCCATTTTTGCCTTGGGAAGGTTCTGCTCTAAAACAGGCAGTATTTCCAAATCCTGCTGAAAGACTTTAATAAGCCTTTAATAAGGAATAATTATTAACAAATACTTTAATATTCCTTTAATAAGGAATAATTCCTGGGACAAGGGTGAACCTGTGAGGATGTAAATATTTCACTGACAATAGGCACAGTCTTGCTGCGACTAGAGTTCATGAGAGTTTGTTACTAACTTCAGTGGCAGTGGGATGAAGCCCTACGTTATACATACTGCATGTAGGCTTCAGCTCTCCAAACAGATTCTCCTTTCCTGTACCCCACTACTGTCGTGACTGATTTGTTGTTAGAGAACAGCGCTTACTAGGACACATGCTGTCCTATCATTCAAATGTATCACTAAAACTTCTTGCTAGTTTTAATTTCTTTGCTGAAAAGAAAGTTCCAAAGTCATTTAAATCCCTAAGAAGATGTCAATAGAGTTTGGATCAAAGGTTTCCGTAGATATACATGTAATGGATGCCCACATTTAATAGGAGACAAGAGAGTGACTGAGCATAAGAGACAATGCTACTACCTCAGGGATGCGATCAGATAGATTATGGCTACCTTCAACATGGCAGAGCTGAACTGCAATGTACAAAAGGTGGTTGCTAAACAGCTGTTTTACCTGGAGTGGGCTACCATCTCCGAGTCTGGAATAAGCATTTAAAATTACCTACACATCTCATAGATTACATAACAGAAATGTTTTGGTTGGGTTTTTTTCCCCCATTATAAAATTCCCCAAGCTCCTAGATTTAAATTCAAGATAAAACCACCATTCCCATCAAACAAGCAAAACCTGGGGAAAAAAAAAAAAAAAAAAAGGACTCCAACTGAAAAAAACATAAAATGCATTTCCAACCATTGTTGCAACTCTTTAANATCTTTCTTGTTTCCTAAACATACACCGTTACGCAATATGATTTCCCCTTCATAATAGAAGTTCTAGCTGATCATTTGCCTCTTTGAACAAGTTGTTTCATACTCTTAATGCACTACAGTGTAAGTTTTGAGATTTGTCAGTTAATGAAAGGCACAGTAGCAAATAAAATAACTAGGGCCCTCCTAGTGGTTCTGTTTACTGGACTCTTCTGTTAATTCCCTATCTCAAGAAAACCATCCTACTCTAAAATTTCTAACTTGCAAATGCATATGCATTTTAAAGCCTAAGGCCGTGTTTCCCTATCTGCCTCTCCCCAAGAAACAGCTTTGAATTGGCAGTGTAGCATTTTTAATACCATTTATTTTACAGCAGTTTCTTCTCCCAACTTTTCTACATAAGGTAGAGAAGGTTATTTCAGATTAAAAGTGGAAAAAGTTGTTTCTTGGTTAACTCTGGTGAAGGAACTGGATTCAGTAAGTACTTCAGTATATGTTGCTCTTACCTACAGCCTTGCATCTGCTTCTGTTGAGGCCAATGTCAAAATTCTCTGATGGTATCAGATACAATACATACGGTGATGCTGTGACTGAAAACCCAGAGACTAACAAAAAGGGCTCATTCTTCACTCTGATTGTCTTCAGTAACAACGGGCACTCTACACTTCTCAGGATTGCATCTACAGTTTAACAAGGAAAAAAAAAAGTCTTAAAAAGATCACGTGAAACCCTATTCACTGAAAGGCAATAGTTTATTTTCTAGCAAAGCAACCTTCATGGATCAAGCTGCAATTAATTGTTTTAATTTTGTCTCCATTTTTTTAAAAAAAGTCACTTTGACTTATAGAAAAAAAAATACAAGAAAAATATTTGACTACCTTCCAAAAATTAGCTTTGATTCATGCTTGGAAGATAACGTGGTTGATATGTTTTCTCAGGATAGCCTCTATCTATTTCTGTGTGTTGGTTTTAAACGTATCTGAATTAAAAGGGGGTTTAATCTCTGTCTCTTCTGTGAAATTAGATTGTACACAACTAAATATGACTGCTCTTCATAGTTTGCTGTTCTAGCATAGCCATAAAATGTATCGATGTATGTGTATATATGAATAACTATTTGATGACAGACACTTTAGATGATATATTTAAGCAGCCACGTCAAAACTTTAAAGGTAGATGGCTTCAAAAGTAATGGTATAATCATAATATTTGCTAACTATTTTACAAACAAACCATGGCCTCAGCACAGATCTCACATCCTTATCGGTAGTCTGAAACCAGCCTTTTCTTTAAAGACCCCAGATAACATTTGTTTTGCTGTTGCTCCTTTTCCTCTTACCGAGACGTATTTGAATAACGACAACTACCCGGGACTCAGTCTTCACCGTTCTTCTCACGGGAAAGCAGCCTTGGTACTGTACCCCTAAGTTGTACCTTCATCGGTCTGAACTGGTGTAGCATTGCACACAGCAAGCACGATCTGCTCGTTCTGAGAGACTGAACACTTCACAGCTGGTACTGTCGGTTCCCCCCTGCCCGGGGAATGCCTCACTGTTCAGAAAGATTTTTCTTCACGTAATGTATCTCCCATACATGCTTCCCTCTGGGACTGCCTCACTGCTCAGAACGACTTTTCTTCACACACTATAGCTCCCATACATGTTCCCACTGCATTTTTCCTTTCTGCCTTTTCGCCAGTTTATAACAGTATTGTAGGAATAGCCATGAAATAAAAAGCTTACTATACTGATTTGCAGTCCCAAGGGGAACTTACATTAGAAGTGAAGTTGTTATTATTTACTGAAAAGTGGTGTTATCTTTTTTTTTTTATTATTATTATTATTACTGTTATTCTATTCCTATGATGATATGATGTTCCATGTAAATTTTCATGTGCTGGCATGCCTTCAAATTAATAGTGTAATAGAATGCTCAGCTCTCAACATTAGGATGTTTTTAAGGTAAATTGCATTACATATGCCATCTCTTTGCAGAAAGAATATGGGGTTTGGCAAAGCTACCTGCTGAGCAACATAATAAGATTTTTGTACAAAGTACAAGTTACTGATTATTATTGTATTTTATTTTTCTATGATTTCCTAAGAGGCATTATCAGGTCTTACTGATGGGGTAAGCCTGTTTATTAAGATATTTATTAGCAAATAAAAGTTACAGTACTGGTGGTTATTTTTGAGTTAATGGTGTTTGTTTTACCTTAAGTTACTAAAATAATCATACACAGTGAAGCCTGTCATACATGATCATGCAAAACCCCAGCTGCTTAACACAGGGTGGTGTACTAATAAAGATGGACCGGCAATATGTTCTACCACTTGAGATGCTTCAAGGTGTTCTTGGTTTTTTTCAGCAAAAGAATGCTTAATTATAGTGGACTCTTCTGTGCTTTCCACTGGGCATTTATGCTCTGACAAACGCCTTGCCAAAATGCACATAACGGCTAACAACAACAGGAAAAAACTATACACATTAAAAGTTCCAAACAACAGCACAGTCTCCTTCTTGAGAGACAATGGGAATTTGAATTTTAAACAGATTTTAATGTGCTATTAAGATTCTGCAGTACTGTTTGCCCTCCTTATGGGGGTTCACTGAGCCCTGCAACTCCTTTCATGCAAGTCCTTTTCTAGTGTTTTTCAAAACTCTCACTGACAAATGTCATTTTAGAACTGATGGTATTATGTAAATAATGCCAGGGTAGTACAGAGTGATTCACAAAGAAGTGAATGCCACATACCATAATCAGACCCTACCTCAAAAAAGTTTAAAATTATAATGAGTACTTCATTTTGTAACATCACATGCATGCAATAGAAAACTAAATAGAAGCTTGTGTAGACTAATAGGAAATGAATGTCAAATGTCCGCAGTCTATTACATCCTGCATATGTTACATCAGAAGAGCTTTCTCACAAAAGACTATAATGAAGAATGAATATTTGGTTTAAGATCTTGTTATCTTGTTATAGAAATGCCTTTGCCTTTATTTGATCTTCACTGAGTTTAGAACTAGTTCTTAGATACAGACTGATTTCAGTATAAAAAGTAGGAGATGGCACCCTCCTCTAATACATATTTACCCCACAATGTGATTAGCATTTAGAAAGTGCTTCAACCTACAATTTCACTGTGAGATTTATGCTACTTGATTTTCCTTTAACGGCTCATAACGTGTCACCATGAGGAAATCTCATCTTTTAATCAGAACTTTCCTGGCTACAGGGAAATCGTGAAAACATGGTTGCAATTTACCTCAAGGCAATAATAATTTTTTATTATTTTAAAAAACACATTAATAATAAGAGCAACAATGAGAATTAGAAAAGCCAAACAACAGACAAAATGTTTGTTGCATTTTTAATCTTTGAAGTTTAATGTGAAGCTCATTATAAATGGGAGGTTCGGGCTTGGGATTTTTAGCAAAAAGGACTGTCCACATTGCTACCAATTATTTCTGCTGCTCTCACTGCTCTCCTAGAAAGTAGAAGGTGAAACAGTAGACTGAAAACAGTGCTCAGTACAGGTGAAACTAGATTAGGGTGGGTTTTTTTGTAGCAGGGTGTAACTGTGAAGGAAAATAGCTTCTTCAAAACCAGGAACATGGTAGACTCGGGAAGGAGAGAAGAACCGCACACTCCACCCTTCAGTCATTGCTTACCTTCTGTTTAAAAGCGAAGGGCAAACCTGAAACTGTCCTTAAAATCTGGGATTACAGAAATAGGGACTGAAGCGAGGAGAGCGTGAGATCTCTTACCAGTCTGTGAGGGATACATGGGATAGCATGCTGAGCTCTTCCTGGCTTTGGATCTCTCTAGGATATGCAGTGCAGGGTGTCGGGATGAACACAGGGAGGGCTGTACGGACCATCTTCTACATCCTATGAAGACCTCCAGAGGCACAGCAGAGTGAGGGCAACTCATACTCTTCCAGGTGAGCTCCTGTTTGGAGCTCAATTTAAGTGACTTAAGTAATTTCAAGTTTGTGCAGCAGACCCAGAGCCCATCTGACGGGCCTATGCTATATGGCAAAAAAGTTACCAAAGCGTACTTCTATACGCTGTGTATAGTCTAAACAAGCTGCCTTCTTCCCAAACCCCTAATTACCTAAACGACAGGCGGGTTTAAGGCTTTCCCTGAACAACCTACTAAGGGACCGGACTTGCTGCGAATGCCTTTGGTGTTGTTTCTTACTGGGCTTTTCTTCCTACAGAGGATTCCTCGAACTCAGGGCTCCCCTTGCAGCTGCGCTGGAAAGAGAGAGGCGCAGGGGGCCGGGGGACAGACTGGCTTCGGACACCGAGGGCGACACGGATGCGCTTCGCCCCGAAGACCAGTGTCCGACGCCTGCCCGGTGGCAGCCGGGCACAGCCGAGGCGGCAACACGCAAAGCTGACAGGGACGATGAGGGTCCCGAGCCGGGCCCCGCCTGCCCAGGGAACAGCGACCAGACCAGGCCAAGCCAGGCCTGGCCAGGCCCCACCATTATGGTCCCGCCGCCGCCGCGGCACCGCCCCCAATCACCGGAAAGGGCGGGCAGGGGCGGGCCGGCGGTTTCCTCGGCAACGGCGCAGGCGGCGGCGTCTGGGCCGGGCCGGCATCTCGGGGGCCGAGGTGGGTGCTGCGGCCGGGGATGCGTAGGTGGGCGCTGGCTGGTGCTACCCTTCTGTGTGGGACCCTTCTCCCAGCGGTACGGGGCCCTGCGTCCCGTCCCGAGCGAGGGGGACTCGTCACCTCCGCGGGGCGGCGGGAAGGGAAGCCCCGTCCCCCTCCGGGCAGCAGCTGGGCTGCGGCCCCGGGTGCTGGTGGGGACGCGCTGGGCCCTGGCTTCTCGCGGTGGGAATCGGGGGTCCTGCGAGAAAGGAAAGGAACTACCCCCGCCCTACAGCGGGCCGCTGCTGCTGCTGCAAACCCCTCGGCGTGGCTGGCGTGTCCTCAGCAGCCGAGCAGCCGGCTTAGTTGCCAGAAGTGCAGCTAAAAATCACGAAAGTTAATCACTGGTGCCTCGGGCAGCCTTACGGTTCTTGATAAAGGTTCATAGAGTTCAGTAACAAGCTCCCGGCCCAAATTCTATCCTAAATGATTTCAGGGCATGTCTAATGTATGCTGTATAGCATTATAGGCTAAATGTCAGCTGGCCAAAAAAAAAAAACTAAAAAAAGGAACCCGTGCCAGGTGTAGCTGCTGTTATTTTCCACAGCTAAGGAAAATAATGGGAGAAAACCCCCAGGGCAAGAGGTTAAGGGTACATTTTTCCCTATAATATTCTTAAATAATAGCTTTTCCAAATGTTATGGAAAACTCCTGGGGAAAATGGCTATAGTAAAAATATTGCTAAGAACTTTTGTCAAAGAATGTGTATTTAGGCTTTTGGGTTTAAAAGTGAAGTCCTCAAAGTATCTCTTAAGTGCTTGCCTTTTCTTTTCCATTTTAAGAGTACCGGCATGGTATTTTTTTGGACTTTATAATCTAGAATATATAGATAAGACTCACGATTGGACTGGAAAGTAATTCTTAAATAATGGCTTTTCGAAATGTTATGGAAAACTCCTGGGAAAAATGGCTATAATAAAAATCTTGCTAGGAACTTTTGTCAAAGAATGTGTATTTAGGCTTTTGGGTTTAAAAGTGAAGTCCTCGAAGTATTTTAAGTGCTTGCATTTTTTTCTTTTCCATTTTAAGAGTACCAGCATGGTATTTTTTTGGACCTTATCATCTAGAATATACAGATAAGGCTCACGATTGGACCAGAAAGTAATGTGTTTTGGAATGGGGTTTTGTCGCATTAATTTGATAACAAACAGTAAGCATTAATCTACTTTCAGAGTTGTATGTCTATTAAAAAAAGAGTGGGGCATAAACCAAAGTGATTTAGAAGAAAAAAATATGACCGTTGTTTTCTTAGAGGAAATTGCTATAACTAATGTTGGGGTTGTTTAGTCTGGTGATATCTGTGTGTAGCTGTTGCACACAGAGCCAGTCTGTACATTTCCACTTGCCTTGAATCAGAATACATTAAATAAAGCTTTAAAAAGCATGTGTATTTTAAAAGTAAAAAATGTACTTTAAACAAAGGTGATAGCTTACATGACCTTGTTGAGTTCAAAGATTTAAAAATTATTTCTATTAAAATGCATTCAATCATTTAATTAAGTGAGACCAAATATTTGTCACTGATGACTTTTTTTCCTCTTCTTCCTCCTCCTGCCATGATTTTCTGGGGTAATTCAGATCACAATCTGAGTTGCCCAGTGCTGTGTTGTTTTTCTTCATTAAGAGGAGAAGCAGCTTTCGCCACTCCTCTGGCATTTATTAATTACTTTATTATTGAATGTGTCTGGTTGCTGAAATTATTCTTAGTGGAATTCATTCAGGATAGACAAGGGTTATTATCTTTGCAAAGTACGCTCAGCTAGGTACTGCAGAGAACTGAACAATGTAAACTCCTTTGAATGTGCTGCTGCTGGGTTGCTTCGATCAGTGGGCAGGAGTAGGAGTTTGGTATCTACCTGTGGTGTGGGTGAATGTTACGGTGTCTGGCTTCCTGTCTGTTGGAACTATTATAATCAGTTTCTGTTTGTAGTGAAGGAGTTCCTAATTTATACATGTTAATATCAAGAAAGCCTGTTACAATTACAGTTTCAATTGAATTGACAGGGGGTACTTTGTTTGCTTCAGGGTTCAGTAAATTACAAAGCAGGTGCTGAAAGAGAGAAATGTCATTTTGCTTTGTCTAAATTAGGACGACTGATGGGACTACTGAAAATTTTAAGTGGAAAGTAATGGTTTTCCTTTTTTTTTTTCAGTTTGGTGGAAAGTAAGGAGGCATTGCAGTTGTGCTTCTATTTGAACTGCTCAGAATTATAGCAATATCGCTACCCAGTGAATCAGGGACATTGCATTATAGAGAGACGGCTATAAACAGCCAATCTGCTTTTGTATCAAGGCTTCTTCGGTATAATCAGCTTACACTCCATTTGCTTAGTATACCAAGCAAACCTGCTGTGACAGTGGTTGTCTAGTGTCTTATTCACACTGTCCTTTCAAAAGTTTAAAGACTGCTTAGCCACATGCCCACCTACTGTGCAAGCATTGCTGTACATGTAACGATTTTCCAACAGCTATTTCCTTACCTGATTTTCTGAACAACAGGTGATCCCTTGTGTATTTGAGTCAGAATTATGGGATTGTTTGACAAGCTAGCCGGATGGCTTGGGCTGAAGAAAAAGGAGGTTCACGTTTTGTGCCTTGGCTTGGACAACAGCGGCAAAACAACGATCATAAATAAACTTAAACCTTCAAATGTAAGTAGCCTACTTAGTTGATGTTTTTACTGCAGAGTTGATGTTTGTTTAAACTGGAATTTCATGCTGCTGTACAAAATGTAACCATGGAAAAGATGTGAAGAGCTTTTTGATTGAGTACAGTGGAATAAATGTATTTTAAGAGTTTCCAACTAAATAAAACTAAATTAAAACATCCACATGCATATTACAAAAGCATTTTCCGAAAGACCACTGTTAATGTGCCTTGTTTTTTCTAAGATCACCCTATATGGAAGAGTTTGTGATGGCTGAAATCAAGATCTGAAACAGTTTTCTTAAGTCACTTAAATAATTGCTACAGGATTGCAATTGAGTGATGTGTCCAACATTTGGGATTAATACAGTTGTATAACAACTTGTCTACATTTATCATGATGGTTTCAATCTCCTGAGAAATAAGTATATAAGAAAATAGGAAATCAAAAGAAGATGCACACTTAATGGTGATGTCAGTATTTTTAAAGCAGGATAGCTTTCAAAATAAGTAGCATTTATACTTGCTTATATATTTAGCCAGTGAAAAATGTTTTTCAGGCCACTGAGAGTGCCTAGTATTCTAAGCAAAATTTAGATTACCTTGTTTCTATATGTGTTTGTGGAATGAAAATAGATGAATTTTCATAGATGTGTTCAAAGCCAGAGGATTGTGCATCTTGGTTATATGCATCTGGGAAATTGTGATTTCTGTTGTTTACATCAGGACACCGCTTCTGGTTTTAAACTTCCATTGAACTTTTCCTCTAGAGTACCACTGAATACTGTTTTAAAAAAAATGTAACATGGTAAAGAGTCTACTAGTCTTTTTACTGTCTGCTGCCAATAGTTTGGAGGAAATGCTACAATTTATATATTTATATAATTTTTGAGACCTTCATTGTACCAGAGGTTTTATGTTACGCCTTAAGCAGTAAAGGATTCCTAAATAGACTTCAAGATTTATTACAGCAACAGCCATTAGAAAAGGTCCTAAGAGAATTACACAAATAGAATTTGTTTGCTTTACTGTAAATTGCGTAATGAGAATTTACTTCTGAATGTTTTCAATTAATGTGATGCTTTAGGAGGGTAGATTTGCATGCAACTAATGTAAGTTCTGTCCTTGCAAGATATGACAAATTCTCTAATGAGCAACAAATGTCATTAGATCAAACTTGAGGAAATTGTTTATTTTGAGTAAGAGAAAAGATGATTTTGAGCTCTGGATGAACCCAGCCTTCTGCTGAGTTGAACTGTTACTTTGCCCTAAAAGCAACATATTAGTTGACTGGAAAATGCACGTGTTTCTCCATCTGTTTGCAGTTGTTTCTTCTGGGCCTCATAAATACTTTTTAAATAATGTTGAAGAATAACTTTTCTACTGTGCACAAATTTTCCCATGTTGACAGGAACTGTTTGTGATGGTTGAATGTCATTTCTAGAATGAAGCTGCAGGTGAACAAGCTGAGCATACCTCAGTTGTATTTGAGGAGTCTTACAGTGTTTAACTATAGTCCTTATAGTTAGTGTTTTTCATGAGGGGCTCTAGAAAGTCTGTAAAAGGATTGCGTGTCACTTTCTCAGACAGCTCTCTAGTCTAAGGAATATGACCTTTCTCCCTGCTCAGTATCAATGCTTCTTAAAGGAGCTATTCTGTTGTATACACTTAGTTGGTAGATTCCTTGGCTAGCTCAGCAGGAAATCTGGTTATCAGACAGATCTATTAATAATGCTTCATGTTTTGGCCATTTCCCTATGGTAAATGGTGATTTCTTCCAGTGGTTATATACGGCTAGGCCATTGCATAATGTCTGCTGTGCGCTTCCCAGTGTCAAGTAAACTCCTCTAGCCTGTTGACAAAAGTTGGGAGTATGGCTGATTTAATATCTTGATAGAAGTAAACCCTCTTTTATCTACAAGACTTGGGGTATTGTGCAAACTTGTTTGGGTTGACATTGTGATTTCCAAAGTGCACAACTGTTGTGACCTTTAACCTCAGTCGCATCTTCAAGCTGTTGTACATGTTAACCTATTTCCTATTTATTTCATAAGTAATAGCCACACATGTGTACATACAGACTATTGTAAGGGTTGAAATCTCACTCTTAAGGCTAAAATGTCTTCAACTTCAATGCTCTTGTCCAAAAGCATTCACTATATTTCCTAGAAAATTTAAAAAATTGATTTTGAACTACTGTACTTTTCTGGGAACTTTTTTAATGTAAAGTATCTGGGTTTGTAGAAAGGTTTTGTATTGCACAGTTTGGGGAGAAAAAAGTTCTGTGATTTATTCATGTTTCAAATACGTTTATTTGTGTTTTCTTACTTGGTTTTAAAATTTGTGCTTTCTTTCCTTCAAAGGCTCAAACTCAGGACATCGTTCCAACAATAGGGTTCAGTATAGAGAAATTCAAGACATCAAGGTAGTAGTTTCTTTCATTTTCTCCATTTAGCATTAGTAATTAACACACAATACTTGGACTTAAGTGCCTCTTTCAGTGGATGTAACTGAGTATAATATGTGGTATTATCACAACATGACATCCAGGTTCCTGAAATGTTGTCACACCCTAATCATGATCCAAGACTGACAGTGTTAGAATATGTTGTATTATTTTATGCTGCTATAAAACTATGTGTGTACATAAGTAAGAAGAAACAAAAAGTGTATAAGCATCTGATTTCTATCTGTTGAGAATTTAAGAATTTCAGAATAGGACACTGTTAAGACTTGAGGAGAGACAGCTGCTTAGATGGTAACCTATATTTCATTAAGCACTCTCACTGGAGGGACTCTGCAGAGATTGCAGTCTAATCTCATTAAATGAAAAATGCTGGTTACGGCATTAGCAAAGTAAAGATGGCAGAGGCAAAGGTGAGGAACGGAGGAAGAAATCATTGGTTCAATGAAAGCTAAGATTTAGAGACTGTCATGAGACAGATATTTCAAGCAGATAATATTGGATATTCTGTAGTGTTCATGGTGTATTTTTAGTGGGTGCAGTCAGTCTTCAAACGAAGCAGCATACTCCACTGGAAAAGAGATCTGCAAGAAAATTGTTTATTCCTTGACCTAATGCGTGGGATTGGTATCTTGTATTTTCATAGGAGGCTCAACAACTGTATTCTGTCTCTGTAAGGTACATAATACAGGTCTGGGTTTTGGCTGTGTGAGAATGTAAATCAATTTATATTGCTTTCTTTTATTCTGATCCTGTAGTGGCAGAGATGACCTGTGAATACACCATATAAAATGATTAAAAAAACCCAACCAACCAACCAAAAAACCCCAAAGCAAACCCTGAAACCCAAAACCTCATTAATCTAATATTAGAATTAACACATTGTTTTCGCATTGCTAATAACTTCATATATGGCAGAGCAGCTATAGAGTCTAGAATCCAGTGGTGTCTGGATATAGA
>VZRU01008052.1:105048-128274 GCA_013398155.1 Pedionomus torquatus
TTTTTTTTTTTTTTAAAGAAAGGAGAGCTTTCTGTTTCTAAACCTCCTCATTTTGGTATGGCCTCCACTCGGGGAGTTATTTCATAGAATCATCCAGGCCAGGAGGGACCTCCAAAGGTCATCTAGTCCAACCTCCCCACAGTCACAGGGACACCGCCAACTAGACCAGGTTGCTCAGGGCCTCGTCGAGCCTCACCTTGAATATGAATATTTGGGACTATCCAAGACAGNGGGGAGGGGCGGGGGGAGGGTGTTTATTGTGCATACAGAAGCCTTTGGATGCTATTGCTGCCTGTCTAGGGAGAGAATTTAAGAGAGGCTATGGATTTTAAGTCATGACTCGTGAAAATTTCACTTACTCAACATTATAAACAACATTTGATACTAACATGATAAAAAGAGTGGCTGAATGGGACCTTATTTTGTATTTGATGTAATTTTTTCATAATTGGTTTTGTTGCTGTAATCAGAGAATATACAAACATATTTTCCATTGTGAAATGTCTCTATAAGATGGCAAACCTAGGTGGGATAATTTGAAGGCAGATAGGCTCCCAAAGGAACTCTGGTTACTCTTTTCCTGTTGATTAGAGTTCAAGTTGATCTGACTTTTTTTATGTCAGGGTAGCAAAGCAAATGGTTTGGGTTTTTTTCCTTGCTTTTGTGCCTCATACACTTCTTTCCTTTGCAGTTTGTCTTTCACAGTGTTTGATATGTCAGGTCAAGGGAGATACAGAAACCTCTGGGAACATTACTACAAGTAAGTATCATTCATTTTAAAGTGTTGCTGTTCATATTAGATGTCTTGTGTGTTATTTAAGCAGAAGTGCAACGATGTCTAGTGGTTAGAAATTATTCAGAGAAGACTTACACCTGATATTTGACAGAAGGTCGTCTTGGATAAATACCGCTTTTCTTTCTGTTCTAAAAAATTAAAATTTTTGTGTGCTGTTAATTGGCATGCTTTTGGGTACATCTTGTTGCCTCAAATATCAGGTAAGCATACTAGAGATGGGATTTAAACGGTGAAACCAGGAAAAACATTCCTGTAAGAAAGGACCAAGATGAGCAAGGATTCCTATTTTTCTCTTCTTCTGTAGGTAAGCGACTTAAGACTCAAAAGATACAGGCTGATGGCTGAGACTTTTAGAGGTGGAGAAAATTAACATCAGAGAATGAGGCACATGTAACTAAAAACTTGACCAACTATTCTTGGATGTTGTTTATTAAGCAGGATATTTGCTGTACTTGTATTGATAAGACTATGGTACTGCCTTAATGGTGATAGACCATTTTCTGTTTTCATAGCTTCTAATGAAACTCAAATATTCATTTATGTTGTCTCACTGTTATTCTGTAATACCTGATGCTGTTCTAAATAAGATGAACAGTAGTAAACCACAACTAGTGTGGAGAAATAGAACCAATAAATTCTGACTATTATAGTATTGATGAAATATTAATATTTAATGTAATACAGCTTAAAGTATTCTTTAATTGAGGGTTAACATTTCACCTTCTTTCTGTGCAAAGTATGTTAGCAATTTGAAAACTTGCAGTGTGGGTAGATCTTCATTGTTCAAGAGTGTTAGACATATGTCTCCTAAAAATCTTGGATTTTAATAACTGATGCCCCTCTCAGAATGCTACCTGAGTGCTTTATAAAGAAATAATTTTCCCGACTGCTGCTTTTAATGCAGTAACTCATCCCTTGTGTGGCATAAACAGCTTTTTTTTCATATTAACAGTAAGGGGGTTCATTACATAACGCTCACAGTGAACTGTACACCTCTGTTTTGATCAAGTGCAGTAGTCACACATTTAACATTAACTTCTGAGAATAATGTAAAAAAAAATAAAAATGTGCTGTTCAGTTTATAAAGTTAAGCAAGACTGAATTTTGCAAGAATTGCAAAATGGTGATCAAATCCGATCAAGTATCTGTGTCTAAGTGGTTACTTCAGAGTACTTGAAGCTTGCCTTTTTCTTCTATTTGGCTTGAAACTGTCTTTTTGGATGTCCTCAAAGTATACTTGTCTTCAATACATGCAAACTTGTTTTGTATCCCTACTACTGTTACTTATTTGTGAAATCATTTTTTTGGTAGTAAATACATGCTAGGGCTCTGATTCCTCTAGAAAAATACTGCATGTTATAAAAATCTGAGAAGGTGATTGACCTTTCTCTAAATAAACTTGTTCTAGTGTAGGAAATACAAAGATCTGTGGTGAGATTTTCATTCTTTGTCTGAACACGCTGTCAGAACAGCAGTTGGTTACATTTTAAGAGTTCAGTTTTTAGCCTCAGTAGTGAAATTAAATTTTTCTGAAAGGTTTGTGTAAACTGAATGTTGTATGAATAACACTAACACCCTCGTGTCTCAAAAAAATTATGCAGGTTATCAAAAGGTTGAATTTCAGAAATAGGACTAGATTAAAATATTAATTAATAATGTTAATTAATGCCCCTTTGTTCTTTTTATGTTACGCAGAGAAGGCCAAGCCATTATTTTTGTCATTGATAGCAGTGACAAATTAAGAATGGTTGTGGCCAAAGAAGAACTTGACACCCTTCTGAATCATCCAGGTGAGGAGGCTTTTTTCCCCTTCTGTCTCCATATTTGTTATGTTGTCTTAAGAAAAGCCCTTATCTGACACATTCTGTATTCTGAGTACTTTACAAATATTTTAACCATTCATGAATATTGGAGCAATGATAGTCTTATACGAGTTTGTACTTCTTTATACCTATTCGCATTTACAAACTGTTCATACTTCAGTTGGCTACACTGAATTGAATTGGTCTTTTATTAATCATTATAGATCAAAAGAGGAAGGCTAGGCTTTGACCCCTTGGAAACTGGAGAGCTTGTATGTGGTGATAAACACATACAAGAAAGTATCTCCCTGTCTGGATTTTTCCACGAAGACAACTAATTTCTTTAATGTAAATTTTTGTTTTGTTTTGTTTTGTTTTTTGTTTTAAGGGTTTTGTTGGTTTTATTTAGTTTTTTGTATGAAACTATATTTTTAAATTACGTCCTGAGGTTGCTCAATTCTTTGCTGCTTTGCCCTTCCATATAGCAAACTTTACTGGAATATTTTTGTAAGCAATATACAAGCTCTGATTAACCAGATTATAAAAATACATGCAGGACATTGAAAAGTTAAATTTCCTGTAATTTCTTATTTATAAAGATGGTAGAGCCTTAACTTGTGGGGTTACCATGCTGAAAGTAAGAAAGGAGAGGCTGGCTTGCATTTCTAACCAAGAAAAGTTGTATGGGGTAGGGACGGCTATGTTACTGTGATTTTATTATTCATGAAGACTGCATATAAATGACATATAAATGAGTGTGTGGGAGCTGACCAGGCCCCACTAACTTTGCCTTTAAGGGTTTTGTGTTTGAAGTGGGCCACTTCAAATGCTGTTGCTGAAAAGACAGTCTTTCAGAGGTCAAAGGGAAGGATGAGGTGAACCAGAGGCTGCAGGTGGATTACACAGAGGCCAGGGAGCTTTGCATAAAAGCAGGTATTAACCACAGTGACAAAAAGCAATCCTGTTGGTAAAATGGAAAACACAGGACCAAGCATGAGAGGTAAAGACTGCTGTAATAAATTACTGGTTTATTACAATGCAAAAGACTGAAAATGTTAAGACTGAGGACATGCAAGCTTAGGTGGAGCTTTTTCACTTAAGCGTTAATAGATTATTAATGCTGATCTAGCAGGTCAGTGCTTTTCAGTTGCTGATGTGTTTGCATCTTCTAGTTCTGAAAGACCCTGACTATGGCCACCTAGTACATTCCCTAGAACCTGGAAATGGCAGTTTTGTACTTGTGCCTTGGTGCAGCTCAGCTCAAATGCAGCAACAGTGTTCCTTGTCTTAATGTTTTGGATTTTGACCAGTACCACCTAAGAGAACTAAAGACAATAAAAAGTTCAAGTAGTGAAGTTTGATGAAAGTAGCTGTGAACTGAATCAACCTGTAATTGTTTTCCTATATCATATTTTTATTTGTATTGCTATTCTGCTTTTCTTCCTGCATACCTTATTTCCTCCGTTTCTATACCTATGCCTCTGTGAACCTCGTGGAGTAGTTTAAATTCATGTTTACTTAAAGTGTAAATGCATTGAGCCTAACAACCTTGAATCAATTCCTGTCTGTTAAAACTTTAGCAATCCTTCAGGAAAGCAGTTCCCTCTCTTTTTGCCAGACTTTGCTTGAGGTTGTCAGGTGAAAGGGAATGTGTATTCTGAAGCATTAACCTGGTTAGAAGTTGTATTAGCTGGAACCAGAACTATAAATTATTTTTACTTACATAAGGGTACAGGGCACTCAACAAATAACAGCTTGTTTAATGATCACTTTTATTGTATTTTTTTTAAATCAAACTTCATTATTCAGTATTTTATCAGTATGATAGTCTGTAGATTACTTGTTTTAGATATTGACTCTTTGATCACTTGACCTCCAGCACATACTTCTAAAATAAACTGAAATTCCTGTAAATTTGACATTCTACATCTAAAATAGCATATCATATATATCTAGTTTCTGGGTTGGTTTTTTTTTAATGTGCAAACTCTTAACTACTTGAAACCAGAAAACATTAACTTTCCATTAATAATGGTTAAAAGTGTGTGGCTTAAATACTACATAATAAGAAACAACGTCGTGAGGAAGGAAATAATGTTAATTCTTGCAACCACCTCTTTATTTAATGAGCATATTTAAGTGTACCTTTATGAATCTATGTGGGTAGGTTGTGCCCCTTTTAAATTGCTCTAAAAAAAACACTGAAAATTCCTTTAACTTGGCTATTTACATATGTAACGTCAACTAATTTTTCTTGACTTGAATTTACACATAACCTGCAAGCTGTGTGTACCAGGGCCCTTTTAATTATATTATAGATTAATGTAGAAGTTTCAGTCAGGAGACACAAAAGTTGTTCAACTATGGAATCAAACCAGAGATTTAATGATACTCTGTGCTTGTATTTTGAGGCCTTTGGTTTGTGGTAGAGGCTATCAAAGGAAAAAAATAATGGCTCCAAACAGGGTAAACAGTTGCAAAAATTGCCAGTGTTTGGGTCAGCGCTATGATCTCTGAGTATGGGTAAATAGTAGTATCTCCACAGATTTTGTGGAAAGGTTCAGTAGGCAGTTTGAAAGAATGTATTTGGGAAGGTTCAGACCACATCAGCACTGACAGTTCCTTGGGGCAGTTTAAATTCTTTTCCCATCAAGAATTGATTGATAGGCTCAAGTATAGATTTTGTCTAGTCCTGTAATTCATCTTTTGTTTAAATAATGTGAAAAATTCTTACAGTTAGTCTTGGTGCTGGTAATTTTTTAGCAGTTTTATATTTGTCAGGTTGAAGAGAGTATTCTTTATTTCCTTCCAATGACTCTCTAGTCTTTTGTGGTAATCAGCAAGGCTTATGCTTTTGGACACATATGTATGCCAGAAATTGCCAATGTACTTGGTTTCATCTGTAGTTCTCACTGCCAGCTTAGAAGAGCTTCTGGAAAAGAGGCCCCTGTTCCAGTGAAGGTAGGATAAGGGTTGTGCAGACACGTGCATAGTTTTCCAATTTTATAAACTGTATGAAATCACAGTTGTTCTGCAGGATCCCAAAGGATAATTCAGACTAAGCTTATGCTACTATTATTGTGACGTTATGAATGAACACAAATAATTTTGCTGTCCAGTTTGCATATCCAGCCTGCACTAAGCTGAGACATAGCACTTTTAGGCAGCTGTTTTATCTCTTGCTGCTCAGCTTCACCAGCAATTTATACCTACAGCTTTAAATATATGTATAAGGTAGGGGGAGAGAGGGTGGAAGATCCCAAATCCTGCCAGAAAATTTGTGAGTGTTCTTGAAGCATGCATCAGAGTAACACAACAGTGTGCATCTTGGTAGGATACAACCTTCAGAGAATTGCAGTTACAGGTAAGCAAATATCTTCCTGTATTGTTTGTAGCTTATTACTTGTAGATATTAATTAGTTTTGCACAATGTCATGATAGTTCTGTTTCTGCTCATACCTAGATATTAAGCACCGTCGACTGCCTATTCTCTTCTTTGCTAACAAGATGGACCTCAGGGATGCAATATCATCTGTAAAAGTTTCTCAGTTACTGTCACTAGAAAACATCAAAGACAAGCCCTGGCATATCTGGTAATTTTCCCTTTTTCTGCTCTTTTATTGGTATTACTTTGTCTATAGATATTTTAGAGCTCCCTTGACACTCTGCATTCAATAATATAAATTAAAGCAACTGGATAATATGCTGTGCTGCCACACATGGAAATAGTAGTAATATTATGATACTTATTACGAAACTTGTTTTAAAGGCACAATGCATTCATGTAGACTGTGTCTTGAAAATTTGCACAATAGAACTGCTACCCAAATACTGAAATGGAGGCCTTCCAGTGAAATCAGAAAGCAGTGTGCTTATTAGAATAGCTGCTATTATTTTTTGGTGGGAAAATGAATGCAATTGTTATCAGAGTGCTGCTGATAGTTTTTCTTGCAGGTTTCAAAATATCAAGAATGAAACCTTTAGAGTTCATTTTTTTCCCACTCTGCAAATGCTTTAGTAAACTACTGTTGAAAGGCCATCTGGTAAGCTGTTCTCGTGTGAATTGAGAGGCCCACCTTACTCTGTGCCACGTAATGTTTGAGGGTTTTTTGGTTTTTGTTTTTTTTAGCTGTAAGAGCTGATGTCTTTTCTTTCTGAAGGATGTAAGCTTTCATAGAAATAGAATTATTCTGTGCCAGCATTCACTAGGGAAAATCCTTCTTTTATCAGAAGTGTTTTATAGAAGTTAGGTTTTTCTCTTACTAAAGTCCTCAGATACTATAAATAAAAGTGAAACCAGCAGCTAAATGCTGCTGAAAGCTGCAGTGCCTACAGTTTTCATTTTAGGCCCTTTAATATTAAACTTGATTACCCGGTAGTGTTTTGGGGTCACTGCTTTTTTGCCGTTTGGTTGGTTTTTTTTCTCTGAAATTACACTGATGAATTCCCAAACTCTTTGGAAGATAATTCTATAGCTAACCATAGTAACAGTCCAGTTTCACTGCTGTGCTAGTTTTCATAAGCTGTAGAGGCCTTTAAACATTTATACCCCTGTGATTCAAAGGGTAGACTTACAATTTTTCAGTGTAGCTTAATATTAATATATATTAAAAGACACTCCTAGGGTTGCTGTTACAATGAAGTGTTGCAGGCACTATGCTTTCTTACTCCAACATCCTCACCATGTACAGGAGCTGCATGGGAGGAGGAAAGGTGCTGCTTCATCGCTGTTGTAGGTAGTAAACATCTTTTATAGCACAGTCTGAGGAAGAAGTTATTTAAGTGGAGTTGCCACAAAGCAACATGGCTGTCTTGTGTGGGTGCTTTTCCAGAACTCCTCATGATCTAGGAACAATTCCTCTGCCTTGAAACTGGAGTTAAAATAGATGGTATCTTGAGATGATGTTTCCATATCGGGAAGGTACTCTAGAATGTATCATTTGAGAAGCAGACTTCTCCATACAAAGAAAACTTAAGTACCCTGTACTCTGCAATTCTGTAAATTACAAATATAGCTGATGACTTCACTAAAACTGGTATTTTTACAGTTTTTTGTAATATGATTTGTTTTTCAGTGCCAGTGATGCTCTTAAAGGAGAAGGATTACAAGAGGGTGTGGATTGGCTCCAAGGTTTGTAATTAATAATACTCTTGCTCTATTTTCAGTCTGTTAAACTTTTTCATTTTGTAAGGTTTTTTCTTTATTATTTCCTTTGTTTTCTCTGTTCGCTTCTGCTGTCAGACCAAATTACACAGTGAGTACTGATGCTCTGTCTCATACCTGCCTTTTATTTACCTCCTTAACATACTCAAAAGATCACGTCAGTTTCTCTGACAAAAGTGTGTCCCCTGAAATATTAATCCCTCCTCTTGGAAACAGTGTAATGCTTTCTGGTAAACAGTACTAATTCCAAGTGCTTCTGCATTTCAGTTTGTTATTGTGATAGTCTATTTGTTCTTTAATTTATTCTTACTGTCCTCTCCCAGTTTTACATAACTTAATGTTAAGTATCAGGAAATAGTGAATAAGCGGGCTAGAAAAATAAACAAAGTACAGAGACAAATACACCAGTTCTTACTATTCAACTTCGGCTGTTTAATCTAGAGCTAAAATAAGAACAGCTTACATTATAACGACCATAGCATGTGCAGACAACTCCTAACTGCATAGAAAATATCAGATCCACCTTAGAATAGGTATTACATACACTTTTTAATTACAAACTTGATACAGATACTGTATATCCTTCTGTTGTATGTTGGTCTCTTTTGTCTTCCTGTATACTGCTAAATGTATTAGAATAGTGAAGTGTGGTATTGTTGTGGCAGACTCATTCTAATTTTAGCTCCCTAATTTGCATTGCTTACGTTGTGAGTGTATTAGGTAGCATAGTATAATCTGACTGTTCAGATGGACAATGTCTCTGTACCTGCGTGTTCTGTGCTCTGGCAGCCGCCAGATGTCAGCAGTGCTCCAGAGTCAATGCCACTAAACTCATTTCCTTCAAAATGCAGCTAAATAATATCTAGCGTTGTCCTTGATGTAATATATCTCCACTTATCTCTGGATACCAGATTGCCTCTTCTAATTAGAATCCTTAACGCTATCTAGAAAGAGATTATTTATTTTACTGTGTTATTGCAGAATACAAAAACATTTCGTCATGTTTTCACAGGAAGAGATACTAGCCAAAACTTTGTCTTTACAAAGAGATTTACTACCCTACAGAAGAAAAGTGGTGCATCTTCCACCATCCTATTATTGAGGCAGATTCCAAATCGCATACATCTTCCTAGTTTCAGGCGTAGTTCTGATTTTTGTAATATTTTCCTGTGATTTTCTGCTTACTTTTAAGAAACCTTCTAAGTTTTGATCCAGACTTTGAGTTGAGGTTTTTGTATATATCTTCAAGCTACTTAAAAGGATCTTAAACACATGTCTAAATATTTTCTGACAAAATATTTAAGTTGTATATGTAGATTTTTAAGCATGGAAAGTAGGTGCTTCTGTTGAGACTCACCTGCGTAACTCTTCATAGCTATTTGCTTCTCATGGATTGTTAAACTTCTTAATTTTCTGAGCTGAAAATCTTCATCAATGGGCTTTGTCTGAAAGAGTTTCCTTCACCTCCCTGGCTCAGTGTCTTCAAAAGCCTTAAGAGAGGTTGCATTTAAATTGTAACATGCAGTTTGGCAATTATATTTTTAATGGATGAAGACATTGATATTTCAAGAAAAAAATTATTGTGGTTCTTCTGTGTGTTCCTAGAACACTGGAGGGGAAAAATCTGGAACAACTCTTAAGTGACAGTGGTTCCTAAATCACAGCCTGTACATGCCATAAAGTTCATTGGATGAAATATCGCCTGATTAATGAACACACAGTTCTCCTTGTCATCACTTACGCTTTCCTTAGTTATCCTTTGCAGACCAATCACAGGTGGTTCATGGATTTGGGGAGGCAGTGGCAGGAGGTTTTTGCCTTTTTTCCCTAGTGAAGGCTAGGTTTGCATATTTCCCCATTTTGTAATGGGTTACTATTGCAACCAACACATCTTCAGAAGAGTAAAACTAACCTGTTCACAGCAACCTAAGCCCAGCTCACGTTCCTTGTAAGTGGGGGAAATTGTCCCGATTTCCAAATTTTGTAATGGGCATGTTGTAGATTTATGCTAAGGTGATGTTTGAAGTGAATTTAGAAGTGGCAATCAGGTAGCAGTATGGAGAACTGTGGCTACTGACACCAAAGAAATTTTCATGTGAGTTACTCAAAAACAAACTTTAAATCCCTTGCTCTTGAGGAGCTGGTTCATGTGTAGTTATTTGAAAGCTGAAATGTGTACAAGGAATTGAAATATGTACTTCCTTCTTAACTTCTAGGCCTTATTCTCATCAAAGTTAATTTATAAATTTGAAAAAGATAAAAATTGAATTGAGGGAGAGTCTTCCAGGTTCATGAGCAACATTCAGGGGGAACAATATGGCTGTGGAGGAATTTCAGAAGTGAATAAGAGTGCAAGTTGAAAACAACTCTAACTGCATTGTTCCGCATTCTTGTAACTACACCAAAATATCTGTTGGTGTCATTCTGTAACCAGGTTTCAAAAAGCAAATTGCAGCAAGAATTCACCTTACTTGTGCTAAGACTAGCTGTTTTGTTTTGTTTTTTTTTTTTTTTTATTTTATTAACAGATCAGATCCAAGCAATGAAGACATGAGAGATAAATAAAAGATATATGGCATTCTCTTACAAACTGTGTCAGTAGGTGTGCAAGTTCCTTGGAAAGGAAGAAGGATTTACAGAAAATGAACAGCTCAGCAAAAATATACAGTGTTGATTTGTTTCCTTTTAGTATCTCTTCCAGGAAAACTGAATGTAGACAACATAGCACCTCAGGTATGCACATTGATGAATTAAATTGAATCTTGAGACCGGAGAGCATATTTTTAAACAGATATTTGTGTTAACAATAAACATCTGCATTCATTTGAGTTTTAGATGATAATTAGCAGTCAGGAAATGCCCCTCTGTTTTTTTAGGGGATGCCTTTTGACAAAATGGGTATATTTATTTTTGTGAGAGAGAATAGTCAGCACTTCCAAAAAATACAGCTGCTTAAGATACCTACTAATTGTAGGTGGCCATTTTTAGGTATTTCTGCAATTTTTTATTGTAAAGTTGATGTTGGGTTTTTAGTAACCGTCTGCAACAAGCTTCTAGAATAATATTTTGGTTTAAGATACAAAGATTCAAGTATTCAGTGTATTTGTTACAGATGACTGCAGATGTTTTTAAGGAACTGCTTTTAAGGAATTGTTGTGAATTGGCTTTATGATATGCCATGGTTATATTTGCATTCCCATCAATAAAACTTCAAATGTGCAACATGCCATGGTTTGGGTTTTTAACTTAGATATGTTCTTTGATGGTCTTTAAAACTTAGATATTTTTGTTTTTCTGTTATTTTCACTTGGAATTTGTTTCTCCATTTTCCGATGGAAATAGCACTGTATACTGTAATAAAATGGTATCTCTTTTGCCAAGCTTTTTTATTTATTTATTTGCATATATTTGTTACACTTTCTAATAAACTAGACTGCTCTTCCAAATATTTAGAGTGTATGGTTGAAAGTTGTATTTTGGAAACATAAGTTAAGGGACAGTTCACTAGTTTACCAGATTATGAATATGAAATATGTCTTGTGTTGGATATAAAAACTCTTTTACTTTCAGGAATAACTTTTAATGAACTTTCTGACTTCAAAGATGTGCTATAGAAAACAAATTAAGCCAGTGCTAAGAACTTTGTGTCATGCCACTTCTTCCCCTATAATCCCTCCTTCCTTGTCCAAGACAAAAGCAGACTGGCACTGGCAATACTGAAAGACTGTATTTAACTGAGTGATGAGCTGATTCGTCTGGGAGATGTAATATGTAGATCTTGCAAAAGCTTCCCCCTCCCTTATTACCATATAAACCAAAAATATTCTGTAAGCATGCCTTCTAGGGCTCTCTTAATAGAGGAATATTTGGAGCCAAAGCACCTGCCTGAAATGGTAAAACAGTTTCATGTACTTTCAGTTATTATTGAACAGTTAAAATTAATTCCCCTGATTTGCTAGAAGGACCTAACTCTTACAGTGTGTGTGAGGGGGGAAATAAAAAAAAAAATAAATCTATAGGATACTACAATTCTGACAGTTCAGTTTGTCATGAAAGAAATGCTTTCATGGATCTTGTGACAACTGTGGCCTTCTGTCAACTCTGAATCTAAATATCTATACAAAATCAAATATAAAGGAAGAAAAATAATTCCAAGGTGATTTTTGAGTTGTGCAGCAGATAATTTTCTCTTATACTTTGCACTAGATGATATGGTAACAAAAGTAATACTTGTAGGAAACATCTTTTACTGAGTCAAAGTATTTCATAATTATTTTGGTTCGTGTCTATGAATTAAATGAAATACTTAATTGTAAGTTGGCATTAATTCTGTTTCTACCAAAGAAAATGTAAGTGCTTACATAAAATCTTGTCTGTATTTCTGACTTTCTTGAATAACCCGGAACTTGATGACTTTCTGATTATTTTTGTTTCTTTATGTTGGGCTACGCAAAGTACTACATTTATCTTATGGATTGATTTTACTATAAAGGGAAGGTGTTTGAATCTACTGCTTTGTTCTTCCACCCACAAACCTGAGGAGAGTACCCTGTTGTCTTTTACTTTTTTCTTTCTGGTGTGGTTAGTAAGACCTTTTTGAAAACAGCAGTTAGTTATGTTGATTATTGTTCCCCTTCTTGGGGTTTTATTTTGGTTTTGTGGTTTTTTTAAGCAGGTCTTTCATTTCCAATCCTAATGGGATAGTGGGCTGGATGGAGACCTGTTAGAAGGAGTGGGAATGGGTACAGTCCCGTTAGTGAAACGTTTGATTTCCAAATTTTTTTGGAAATTCTTTTTTTATTGCTTCAGCCATTACTTGTCTCTCACTTCTAGAACGCATGTGATTGTCCGGAGGCATGTCTGTGTGTTCACCCCTCTGCTCTCCTACGGTATGCAGGTCCTTAACATACAGAGTTGTTACAGCCTTGAGCTGCTCTAATAATGTTGAGTTTAGTACAAGGATTGTATATTGCAAAAAGCCTCATGCATCTATGCAAAAAGGCTCCTTTGGAGTTGTTTTCTGAAAGCCCAGTGACTGTTGGCCCTCAATGCTGTTCTCTCATTACATGTAGGATGTTACAATAGAGTAATGAGTTCTACCTGGATGCTGTAAGACCACTTGCATGTGTGAGTTCTTTGTGCCTTAAAAACAAGGCAGACAAATTCCTTTGGAGGCTTAAATGGCACTTGCAGAATATTCCCTTTTTTTTCTCCATGCTACTATAGGTGTATGTGTTAAGTGGGAACTTAGAAGACAATAGAGTGACTGAGACTCTAAGAGTTTAGCCTTGACGTCCAATGCAATGTTGCGTGCTGTTGCTTCTATGCACTAAGCACACTGCTTTCCTGTGAACTTAGGAATTTCCTTAAAATATGTCTAGTGATGTACAAAACTATAGCATTTTCAGCTGAAATATGAAGTAATGGTTCTTGCATACCAAGCTCTGCTCTTTGCTTCTCGTCTTTATGAGTGGGGGGTATCAGGTAAGTGTGTGAATCCTGATTCTTTCTAGCCTTGCCTCTCTGGTACTTGGGACACAAGTCCATGGGAACTTTGTGTTTAACGTGTAGCTACTTGCAGGTATGCTGAGCATCTGTGTGGCCTGATGACTCCTGGGCAATTTTCTGTTAAGCAAGTGTAGTTCTATGTGTTAGGATGTAAATGCAATGGTTCCTTCTTTGAATCTCAGCCCTCTAACTATAACATGCTTGGGGTTTTTAATTTACTAATAAGAACGATAAGCTGCTGTGAAAGGCCAGACATAACAGCTCAGATGCAGTGCGTAGTTGTCTATGGGAAAGTATTCTTATGTGGTAGGATGTGGGATGGTAATGTTGCATTTCAGTGCTTCCTCTGTCTCGGAAAGCAGCTTGTGCCTTAGAAGCTCTAACTAGGAAATAACATTTTGTCAGTAATAAGAAATAAAATTACTGTTAATTCAAAATACTTGTCCTTAAAAGCAAACACTTCTATGCCAAGAAATGCAATTAATCTTAAATTTTATATTTTAAGTTTTACTTGTTTGGGAAATCACTCTCCTTATGATTAACTTGTGTCATCCATTTCTTTAATTCTTTCTGGCCTGCCTTATTTCCGTTTCACAGAGATCCTTATAAATCTTGCTCCTAAACTTTCTGGTCTGCTCCTTTTAACTTTTGCTGAGTACTTTGCTAGTGAAACTTTGCAGCTCCCTTCCCTGTTGTTTCTTTTGAGAAACAAAATAGGTAATGACAGAAGGTCACAGAAGACTGGAATACAAAAAGCAAAAAAGGGGACTACTGAGAAAAGGCTTCAATTCCCCTCTGTCAAAGCAAACTTTCCTGACCTTTCTGAAAGGTTAACTCGATATGCCCTGATCTTTTTTATTATTATTGCACAGCCCGTACTTGACTGTTTAAATTGTAAAATGCACTGTGACAATGCAAAAGTAACATTATGTGTACTAGCTAATCAAATTTCAGGATTTATAATACTGTCTTATAAGAAACGCCAAGTGTTTTTAGCAATGTTCTGTAACCATACTTCAGTTCTGAGGTTCTGTAGCTCCTGTCACAGTAAGTTACATCATGAAAGCATCTGTGTTGGTGTGAACCAGTACTTTATAATTAATTTACCAGTATTCAGTCAGTTGGATTGCTGCTTAATTGGCTGGATATTTCTAGCCATATGAAGTTTTTGTTCTCAGAAGTACAGTGCATATGTGACAACGTACTGTTCTCTTTCAGTGGATATCGGGATCTCACCATGCAAATCAGTCATGTTTACTTTTTCCACTTTTCTACTGGTAGCAAGTAACCCACTCCCACTACCCTTTTTCAAAACTAGTTATTAAAATGAAAGCTAGGCTGTTAATGTCTCTTGTCTACCTTTAAATGACCCTATGTTTCACAAATTATTTATCAGAAGATTAACTTAATCGTATTGTAGTCATATTACTTGGGCACAAACTAACAAGAGAGTGTGAATAATTGCTCTGTTATTCGGGATGCACCTTTGAAGATCAGGTTAATTTGTTTAGTAAAAGAAGTGTAAATTTCATGTTGGGCAGTCTTTTTAAAAACAACTTTATCTTTGGAGATAAGTAGATTCTAGGCCTAGCAAGACAGTTATTGGACCAAATTTAGTTTGCTGAAGAGTCGCCTAACAGTTCTCGGTGAAGGAAAGAAAAGACATTGAGGAAAGGATGGAAGAAATCAAGAAAATTGGGACATGTGGAAGAAGTTTGTTTGGGCTGAAGTAGAGTCATGCTAATGATATAAAAGGAAACTAGGCCTCTTGAGGGTCAATGAAGTAACCATGATAAACGATTGAAGTGTGTGCTTGGCAATACCAGGCTCCTTAGTAGTGGGAACGGTTACCTGAAACCAGGACACCATTAAACTGCTTTTGTAGAGCAAGGTAGTTGGTGCTGAGGTCCTGATGTGTGTATCTGAGTTTTCTTCAGCCTGGCTCCTTTCTGACCCTGCAGACTGCGTGCCTCTTCCTTGTTGGAACATACTGGGTGCACTTTGAGCTCTCCAGTGTAATTTCATCCAAAAAGAATTCAGTTTGTGTACTCCCAGCCTACTTTGCAATGGAAGCAAAAGCACTGTTAGTGAGGATGATCTTTAAAGTACCCCAGTGACCTGAACTCACACTGTAGTGTAGGCATTCCTGTACAAACTTAAGAGGGAAACAATCCTGAAGTTTTAAATCCAAGGCATTGAAACCATGTAGAAGAATAGGAGAACTTGCCAAGAGGTCTCCAGATGCCAAGGTTTCCCAGGAATAATTCCAGTGAAATACCTAGTAAAAATACAAGCTTATTGCATACAGTCCAGTAGGAACTGGGAAAGTTTATTCCACTGATAAAGCATTCTGATAAACTGATACAACCATTAGACAGAGATTAAGTGGTAACACTTCCAATTTAAAGGAAATGGCATAATGTTAGTTGTGAGAAACAGGTAGTCATGAGTAAAAGGAGTTATTACTGGCTGTCAGGCACTGTTGCTGTTCCTAGTATTGTCTGTATCTATGATCACAATTTCAGAGGTCTTACTAAGGGAAACCTCTGCAATGCTTTTTTTTGACTTAAAATCTCACTCTGCAAGTAAACCTCTGTATGTTTTAATCTTATCCACCACCATCTGTTAGCATAAACTGAACAGGAAAAAAAAAAGTGTCTAAAAATTGATTTAACAAGTAACAAATAGATTCAATGAACCAGGAAGTGTGTGTTGTTTTCAATGATAACAATAATCAAAGAATTTATTTATTTATCATCATTTATTATAATATCAATGGATTACATGGAAGTGACTTGGTCCCAATTTAACATCTATCTGTGACAATTTTTTTTGTTTGTTTGTTTGGTTTTTTTTGTTTGGTGGTCAGTGGTGTCATTCTTGCTTTAGAAGACTAAGGATAGACAAAATGTTTCTACTCATGGGTAGCTGTTTCTGCTGAGAAAGGTGATGCTTTTGTCTTGTAGTGCTTCCCTCTCCTCCCCTCTTTTGTTAGAGGATCTTTTACATTCTTAAGGTAGTTTTCAAAGGGAAAGTGTTTGTCTGGTTTGAGGTGCCTAGAACTCATTGATAATTGTCTGGGTTTTTTTAAGTCCTCTGCTGAGCTTTAAATTAAGAGCATTAATGCTCTAAAAAAAAAATTGGCAGCAATTTCAAAGTAGGCTGAATTGATCTATGAACTAATCCAATCTAGTGGATAAGAAAGTATTGCTGCGTGTTGCAATTAAGGTTGGAGCCTTACTACTTCTTTAATTGCCATCATTATAAAGTAAGAACAATAAATTAAATCTTAGCAATTGTAGAATAGTCAGTTCAGTGTCGATTTATCAATATTAGCATTTATACAGACCTTTCATGTTGTAGCATTACAGTTTCTGGAAATTAAAAGGCACAGACCCAAAATCAATTAGTCTAGGTTGTAGGAATATTTTTGAGTACCAAATTTCCTTTTCACCCATTTCATAACTACTGAAGTACTACTTCGTTCTGTCTACTCTGATATGTCACGCGGTGACTTCAAAAAGGATAAAAAAAGCCTTCTGCGGGTAATAAGTGTAGTACTTTGAGGTGTCTGTTCTGTCACTGTGTTTTGCCATTTTAATAAATAAATCCTTGATTTATGCAGGATACAAAATATCTGTGCTCTTTCTTCAAGGCTATAGCAATGTCTAAGTTGTTAAGTGACACTTGATCTGATGTTGGCATCACACTAAATAGAAGCACTTCAATCAGTTCCTACTATAAAGTTCACAGCTTTATTCAAGGAATTGATTAAATGAAGAGATAATGTGAACCTTTCTTTTCAGCAGCAGTTCAGCACACCCTGAACAAAATCTGGAAAAACTGCTGTCCATCTAATATTCATAAGCTAGAGCTAGTGCATCCCATAAAACACTGTTTTCTATTCTAAGGAAAACCCTTTAGTCTTATTACTCATATTTTATTGGACTAAAGCTGTACACTACATCAGAAAGTACTTTTGAAGAACAACATCAGATAAAAAGACTGAGTTTCTGGCTTATATCCCCATTACCCACACATTTCCTTATGATGGTGTTTACCTCACTGAAAAAGCTTTTCTTATCTGACTTCAAATAATGAATGAATCCTTGAGTGAGGAAACATATGGATTATTCAGAATTTTTGTTCTTGAGTACTAAGAGAAATCTTCTCTCACCTACTAAAGGTTCTGTTGGGTTTGGCTTGAAAAGAAAAGGGGGGGAGGGTGTCTGTTACTCTGTTACTTATCCAGCTAACTAGGCATAGTCTGATTAGCAGTCAGTTGCATTCTTAGAAACTTGGGTAATACTTGTTTCTAACCCTTTTTCTGTATGCTATGCATACTGTTTACTGTTATGTGAAACTTGCATGCCAAGAATTAGACTCTGTTTTTCTGTTTGTTCTGTAATAAGGTTGAAGTATCTTCTGCCTGTTTGGAATAATTTATAGATATACTTTGTATATATGAGAAAAGGCCTCTCTTTTTTTTTTTTTTTTTTTTTTTTTTAAATTTGTTTTTGGAAGCTTAAATGGAGAGGAAAATAAGTTGTTCCATGAAACCAGATGGGATTCTGCAACATTTGCAGCCAAAAGCTTTTATGATCCCATTTGGCTTAAATCTGTAAGAATTCTGCTTGTTAGAGACTGATGTAATGAGTGTCATTTTCACATACAGATTATTTTGCAGTGCATTTCTCTGTACAGTAAAGATGATTCTTCCTTTTGCGATAGACTAATACATGTGCTTGCTATGAATGCGGTAAAAGCTTAATGTTTTTATATATATATCTATTCTAGTTTTCAATCATTCTGAATGATGTTTTATAAAGAGCTTGGATCGTTGGATTAACAAGTAGTGTGTTGTGAAATCCAGCAGGCTAGACAAAGGGGTGGAATTGGTGGATCTCTGACAGTGTTCTGTGGTTAGTGGTTCTAGGAAGCCTTGATGTCCAGGGACTAGTACTAAGAAATCTTTGCAAGGTAACTAAAAAAGGCAGATCTGCTCCCCATGGGCTTAAGTTTACTATACATTGGTCTGCACCACAATTCAAAACTGCTTAATAATCTGCAAACTGAAAAATGTACTATTTACATACCTGCATGGAAAATAGGATAAGCATTTACAATATTATTAACTTGTTTTGGAGTTTGAAAGTGTGTAGATTTGTACAGAAAGGTTTGTATTCCTTTCTTAACTTCAAATCTGATATTCAAAACACAATCTAGATGGAAGAGTGTTAAATGAATTGCAACATACAAGTTGATGGTTATGTATTTAATGGATTTCCTTTATTTGTATGTAAGACGCCTTTCTTTGAAAGCTCTTCCATTCTACTGGACAGTAGATCATTTGTGCTGCTTTTTACCATAGATACATTTTAGAAATTGGATGATGTTAGCTTACTGAGCACTTTGTTTAACATCATTTTTCTGGTAAGGGTGGTGGGGAATAGACAGATTGGCTTAGCCAGGAAGTATAACCCAGAAAAGTTTTACAGAGACCTCATTAAACGAAATGCAGATTTTCTTGAGCTCCAGCTAGGGTCAGATGTTTTGCAATGATTAGAATTGGTAAGAGCACGAGTGAGTTTAATCTTCATATTCACACAAATGTAATTGTTATGAGTTGCTATCAAAAAAATCCTGAAACTTTTCTAGACAAGCTGTACTAGCTGAAAGTTACCATTTCTGCTGGAATTAACAGAAAAGGATTTTTGTCTTCACCCACAGTAGTTAGATGCCTACCTACCACTGTACTATGGGCTTCTGAATGCTTTTTGCTCCATGCCCTGGTGCAGTGAACGTCTATTTTTAAAGAGGTTCTATAAGTGTGTTGGTCACATTTTTTTTTGTTCTTTACAATTAGTTCTCCATTTTAGCATTTCTGCTACTGAGTAAATGTAAATGTCACAAATTATTGTGTGGAAAACAAATAGGACTTCTGAGAAGTTGATGTAGAGATTTTAATTATTACACTGAACTTCAGCTATAGGTAGCATAGTGTATAAATCTTACCCAAAATAATAAAGACCACAGTTCCCAGTAACTGCAGTTAACACCATGAGTCATTTCCAGCTGTCTTCTCCAGACACAGTGTCGGCATTTGAACAATAGCAGCTGACCATGTGGCGCTCTTTTAAACCATTTTCAGTAAATCAAATGTAGTAACTGTTTGTTCACAGTTAAAGGATGAAGATTGCTGGAAGCTGTGCAGTGTGTGCTTTACAGCAGAAGGTCATAGCTGGACAGCAATCATAGCTATCTTAGAAATCCTTGCTAATACACTTTATCTGTGTGATAACATATCCAAGACCCAAATCTTCAATTCTCTTGTTTGCCTTCATTTTAGACTAAGTATAGATTAGAGATTTTAAAGTCATCAGTATTTGTTTCAACATCTGGACAGCTAACATTCTCAAAAATGTCTGGGAAATATTACATGTGATGATGCCATTATGTGTATTTATTAATTCCTGGTTTCATGCAACCTATTAGAAACCTTGCCATAATGTATTATATACTGGAAAGGAAAAAGATAGGTAAGGGACCATCCATTATTAAAATACTATTGCTATTTACGCCGCGTGTATCTGTAGACATGTTCTGTAAGAACCTGGAAAAAGGGATTGCTGTTTAACAAGAAAAAGTAGCCCAAACAGACAAAATATTTTTATAGATAAATGCATTAGACGTGTATGAAAAACTGAACTATGCTTTTGTTTAGCAGGGTTGTATCTCAGAACTTAAAATCATTTCTTACTGTAGCGGTCCAACATTGCAAGCAGTTTGAGAATTAAGTGAAAAAACCTACACATAGTGCAAAAACATGCTTGCAGGAAAAATGTATAGTTTGGTGGTTTGAAGATGATGTTTCTGCCCTAGTTATGACTTTAATGTATCAGGAGGGTTCTCAAACTGGGTGTAAGAAAGGACTCTTCAGATACCAGTAAGATAGAAACTTGCTTTCCTTTTCAGTATTCAAACAAAAGATTCGACTCAAGATTTAGAAGGCCCATAAAAGGGAGGAAATTCAGAAAGCACAATTAAAATTTCACCATCTGCTCACTTTAAAGCAATAAGGAGAAGGGGGAGGTTTCCCTTGTGCACAACCATTATAATCTGAATTGCAGCAGAAAATTAGTGGCTCTGGAACTGGCACAGCACCCTCCTCTCTCCGGCTTGAGATGCTGATTCGAGTGTAACTCTGGGCAAGATGAACTATGGAAAAAAAAATAATTTACAGAGAGCCTCAGCTTGATGTTTTCTTGGTCTGTGCCATTGTTTCCCTCTGCAACTATGTTGTAATGGTTTCTCTCGCTGCCTTGGGCAATGCAATATTACCTCGTATGGGCCACATGTGAGTACTCTAATCTGAGGCGGAAAGGAACCTGTTTCCCCCATCTGTTTTGGCTTGCATGTGTTGGTGCTGCTGTTCATGCTGACAGCTGTGTTAATATGCGAGGCCACCTGCCACATGGTAGATACTGCACTTTGGGGTAGAAGCCTTACTTTTCTTCCTTTGTGGAAGGTGTAGGTAGCTAAAACTGGGTTCCTGTTGGCAACTCCACTGGGCAGTTCCCACCTCATTATTTTAATGAGTCAAAATTATTTATTCTTAAGTCATGTGGTTCAAAATTACTTTAGGGTATGCAAAAAGAAAGGGATTATCTAACCTGGGCCATGTTCATGTTTTATATTGATACAGTTTTACTACTTTGGTTAGAATTTATTTATGTACCTACATAGAAGGCAGAACTGCCAGTTGGTACATTTCTGTATTTTCTGCTTTTAGATGCAGTGAAGAAAGCAGAAACAGATTTGAGCACAAAATGTTACTGTTTGGGATTAGCATTTCTGATTAGGCTGGCTCTTTGTTCTTGGATGAGCGCAGCCCTGGTAATGCTTCATGCTGCACTGTGCTGCCCCTTCGGGCGCCTTGCTGGTAAGAGTGTGGACAGATTTTGGATGCAGGTTGGTGTTTTGGCTGCCTCTGTCTCTGTGTGCAAACCACTCACCATATTATACTTAACTACATCCTGAGGTGCTTATGAGGATTAATTAATGCTTACAGCCTTTGAAGATACCAGATGCTTTATAAATGCTAATTATTATATTCAGGTTTGCTACAGCTTAGGGATTAGACTTAAGCGATAGGTAGGGAGGCTGTGAAATGTACGTGGCAGAGAAGAATTAAAAGTAATAAACAGTCACTGAGAGCCTAAGCCTCCCTGTAGCCTGTTTGTGCAGTCCCATTTAATTGCTTTTACTAAATTGCCACTCTTCTAATTTGGTTTTGGAGCTTTAATTACTTTTATTTTGAATGTCAGAAGGCGTGTCTCTTCTGTCATGTTCCATAGGAGCTGCTGTTACATTTTTGTAGTTTTAACCCTGACGGCCGTTCCCTGAGAACGGACAGCTATGTGTAGGTACCCTTAAAGTGTGTTTTCTTTTTTTCTCCATGTGTTCTAGAATGAAACACCTCCTATTTTTGTGTAAGGTTTGGGGCATCTGCATCGCTGAGAGAATTGTCTGCTGCTTGTCTGAACGCTAAAAACTAGGCAGGAACTTGAATACCAAGTGTTGGTCCCCTGGAGGTTTGTGACTGCTAGTTACACCATGTGAAAGCTACTTTTTGTAACCTGTGAAATCCTTGCGAGGGTTACATGAGACCTGAATACAGGGGGAAGCTGCCTGTGTGCTTCTGAAAGATTTTGCCTCATAGCTGAGGCAGCAGAAAATAGACAGAAAAATTGTCAGTAGTTTATTTCCAGGCCGGTTTTACTGCTGCTGCTTTGCTGATGCTGCTTAGAGTACCAGTTACATAGCCACAGCAAAGTAATGCTATGGCAGAGGTAAAAAATACAGAGGCTTTTGGTATAAGATGGAGTGAATCAAGGTGAACAAATGGAGAAGGATCTCAGAGGATGTGGAAGAAAAAAAAAAAAAAAAGGGGGAGAGCTGGCACACATTGCCCAGTGAGACTGGGGAGTCTCCATCCTTGGAGATATTTAAAAGACACGGCCCTGGGCAACCTGTTCCAGGAGGCCCTGCTTGAGCAGAAGGGTTGGACCAGGTGACCTCCCGAGGGTGAGGTCCCTTACAGGCTCAGCCACTCTGCCATTCAGTGCGTTGGCATGATGCAAACAGGAACCAATAAAAAAAGGTGTGAGGCGTAGCCAGTCACAAAAAACAGCAGAGATGCTCATCAAGATGAGAAAGAAGAAAGCGTGGTCCTGTCGTTAAAATCCTAACACCAAGGTTAGTCTAGTTTACCAGCAATTCACACTCAGTGAATCATGAAAGTTTTGTGCATGACTTCTACCTATAAAAACAGGGTATTTGTCACCGGGTTGTTACAATGGCAAGGTCTCCTGTTGGTAGGGGTGGTCTGATGTTAACTCAAGGGAGGCCACAGATGGAGAAAAATGGTTTCAGTATTCAAAATCAAACAACAAAAAAAACCCCAAACCAGCAAACCCCATACCCCCCTCCCTTCTAGGAAATAAGTCTTTCCAAAAGGCAGAAGAACCCCCTTCCTCCAAGTAACTTCTTGTCATGGGGATAAATTCAGGTCATCCTTCCCGAAGTGGCAGAGGGAGCCGAGCGGTGCAGTGCATTCCCGTACCTGATGCCAACGTTTTATCGTGCTGGCATTAACAGGCACAGACGCTACGTGGCAGCCAGACAGTGTGAAGTTACTTACCGCCTTTGCCTGGACAAACACGTGGAGCATCTCGAAGCTGGCACAAGTTTAAAAAAAACGTCGGCTAGCGCTGGTGTTTGCAGGAGCGTAGATTCTCAAGGCTCTGTCCTTTTTCTTAGAGTTAATTTGCGCTTCTATCTTTTCCTCTTTGTTCGCGCTAATTATGCCCTATTAACCTAAAAAAAAAACCACCAAAACCAAACAAACCCAGCAAAAACCAACCAACCAAAAAAAAAAAAAAAAAAACAAAACA
>VZRU01008052.1:129464-236609 GCA_013398155.1 Pedionomus torquatus
TGGTAACGCAGCTTCAACCCATGTGTTGAAGTCTCAGTGCAAAACTCGTGGTTTATGGGAGGCTGGTTATTAATAATTGCGTTTTAGTGCAGGGAGACTTGACAAGACAAAAAGTTTTGGAAACTTGTTGCGTATTTCTTCCTCTTCCTTTTTTTTTTCTTTTTCTTTTTTTTTTTTTCCCCCCAATAGCTGATTTTTGCGCCTACCTAGGAAAGAAGTACAGATGAAGTTTCCTTCAGCTTCTCATGCAGCCTTATTGTTGGCCCTAGTTAACTAGGATATTTTTGTGGTGAAAAGGTGCCAGCTGGCTAGGCTTGTTTCCTCAGATGTAGTATTTAATTTTTTGCTTTCAACGTGTTGGTTTTCAGCTTTGAGTCACTGTTGATACTGCATAGATTTGTATTTAAACCAGCAGACAAGTGAGTACGGCTTAATCAGAGAGATAATGGGTAACACAGTATTTCGTGCAGTGGAAAAACTCTGGGATCTTGCTCTGCATATTCTCAGCAATCATGAAAAATAGTAGATCATATCACTATCTTATACTGGGCACCTTAAGTGATCTCGTAGCTGCACAATGAAGATCTTTAACTCTGAGCGGGTTTGCTTTACTTGTAAGCATTTGACACACTAATACATTGCTAAGGATGCACCAGCCTTCCATGAGCACATAACGTTGCTTTTTATTTCCTTGGGAAAAAAAAAACCACAATCTAGGAGCAAGGCTACCAAATCAAGGCCATCTTTACAGTTGCAGTAGTGTGGCTGTTACACCTGGCAGGGGTGGTTAAGATATGGGAGAAGGAAGAGGCTTGGATTTGGCTGAGGACCTGAAGAAGCAATAGGAAAGATTTCATCAGACTACTCTTTGCCAGCTCCCTACAGTTGCAGTTCTGAATACACAAAAAAGCACAGCAGTCACTACGGTGAGGAGGAGGGTGATGCTGGTTCAGTGGTTTGCGCACTAAACAGCCTATCTGTAGGTAGCACTCGTGGTAGACCTGCTTCACTTAACTTGGGGCTGGAGTCTATTATCTTTATCTAAATCACAGTTTCATTTCCTGCAGCTAAGAGCCTGGCCTTTATTAGGAAGCTGGGATTGTCCACGTAGATATGGCAAGGCTTGGGCCTCTTGGCCTTGTTCTTGAACTCAAGCGGTTAGCTGGAGGCTGGTAGCTGCGATTCCTCTCTAGAGTGGAAGGCAGCAAAAACCCTTCCGCTCCGAGGAGTCCAATTTGGTATGTTAAGGAGGCTTTTTTTTCTTGTGCCGGGTTGCGGCATGGCGTGTTAGTCAGGAATGCTGATGTTCTCGTATTTGGTTTCCACTGGTAGCCTTCTTCACAGATTAGTGTAATTGCATACATTAAACAGCACTGGGTTGGGATGAGTGCTGCAGGTTTGCTCGTCATGTTTATTTAGTGAGCTTGGCTGTGTAGAAAAATGGTTCTCCGAACAAAGCGTGTGTGTGTGGAGGGGGAATCAAGGCTGCTTTGTATGTTTATTGTTAAGGCGTGGAGTGCGTGAGGTGAGGTGGGGAGTACATCTTCTCTGAAGCGTTACGAGAAATGTATACCCCAGGATGGGTAATTTCCCATTCAAATTGCTAGTATGGTATGTATTGGAACCGGATCAAATTTGAAATATATAGAAAAGAAATTTTGTGTGGACATATTTTACCTAGTGTTGTCTTTCAAAAAAGCAGAATGCCTAAGTAAAAGAGGCAGGAGAGGGAGCAGCATGTTGTATAGGGCCAAATACAACCCCAGTAATCCTGCGTTGACCTCTGGAGCCACACATCATGCTTAACGCCTGTGCAGAACATGACAGTTTCCTAAATTTAAAAAAATGTACCAAAATGAGCCTGTATATGTCCAAAAGTCATTCTCTGTCTGCTCCTGCAAGTTTGCAACAGCAGCTGGATGGAAGCCCCCAGCTTTTCTTCCCTCAGCCCCACAGCTGCCCTTCAGCTCAGCAGGGTACCGAGCTCTTGTCCTCTCTTGCTCCTGGCACCATGTTCCGATTTAGCTTTAAAAAAGCAAAAACGAAACCCCCAACCTTTTCTGGCCCTGGTTTAAAATAGACGGAAGGGGAGGGGGGAAGTTACATTGTTTGTTAATCAGTATCTTAGAGCCTTCTGAGAAACCTCATTTGTTGAAGAGCTTATGTTAATAACTTGCCCTTAGAGCAATTTGTAGCTCTGATGAACATGAGAATCGCTGGAGGCTGGCTTGCTTGTGGAAAAAATAACCCATGCAGATTAGTTGCCAGTTTTGTGGCGGCAAAAAGCACAGTACATGCGTTAAGGGCTTACTTGGCTTTTACATAAAATGTAGACAAACATGAGGTATCTCCCACTGAGCGCTTTCCTGCGTAAGCGCGTTCTTCAGAGTTGGGGCTGCTTTGAACAAGGGCTTTTCATCTCAGTTCTTTATCATTAATGTCCATTGAAGGCAGTCATTATGCTCTACTCGGCTAGTTGTTATTTTCAATAATACAAAATTGATTATTTGTTACCGCAGTATTCGTCCTGAAGCCGTTGAAATCCCCAGGGTGAAAAAATGCCATTGATTTCTTCTTTTTCCTATTCTAATGGAAGTCTGGTGGTTTTTTTTTTTTGTTTTGTTTTGTTTTTTTTTAAATACGTGTTTCTTTAGTCCATCTGAGTGAAGATACAGCTTTTACAGTGTAAATCAACTGAGGATTCTTTCAGAAATAAGCAGTTTCCGTGGCTGTGCAATTGTTGTGTTGCAAATAAGCATGACCTTTCAGGTCATGTTAGAAGCTGCGAAGGAGGTGTGACACTTTTCACTGATCACTTTAACCCAGAGCAACCCCCAAAATCTCCTTTAAACTCACTATTCTGTATGTTGTTTAGCAGGTTCATGTCAGTGATATCTTTTCCCTTCCAAGTACTCTGTTGGTTGGTAGTTGGTGAAATAACTACCAGTGCAAGTGGGCCTGTATTTGGTTTGTCTAGATATTTCTTCTGCATCACTGAAGTGTACCAGAGACATCAAACAGGGAAGAACAACCTTTTATTTGGTTTAAGAGGGTGGTTTTTTGGGTTGTTTGTTTTTTTTTGTTGTTTTGTGGGTTTTTTTTCCAGGCTGAAATTATTTTTCTGTTCATCCATTAGTTTCTGACTAAGAGCTTTCAGAAATGGAAGAACTTTGTTTATTCTGCCTGAGGAGAGATTAGAGAGTCTCTTTCTTCCTCTGGAACTGCCACTCATTGTTCCTGTTTACAAAGAAAATGTAGGTTTGTAGTTGTAAAAACTGTGCATTTGGAGTCTGCTGGGAATCGACTGAAAGGGGAGTAATACTTTTTCAACTTATTTCCTCTGAAGTTTCTATCTACTGGCTGGTTTTGATTCAGGTACTATTAACGTCTTTGAGGAAATCCAGTGCTTGCTGGAAAAATCAATCTTTGCTTTCTAATAAAGAAACATTTTCCTTCAAAAAGCAGAGCAGGTTTTTTGTTGTTGTTAAATTTTAACTCATTAGTGAGCGTGTGCCAGGGATGCTGGTTTGTAGAACCAGCAAGGGGAATACTTCAGCTATGTAAAAGAATTCAAGTTACACTTATTTGAGCAGGATGCATTATGAAAATTTAATCTTCACTTGTGAATTTGGGTGGTTTTTTGTGTTTCTTTTTGCTTCCTAGATTTTTCTATTACAACTTTTATTGTGGGATAATTCAAAACAGTAGCAAGGGTCCCGGTTCAGCAGGATACCGAAGTGGTTGCCTATAATTAAATAGGTAAATAGTTCTGTGTGTTATAGTGGGACTACTTGTTTGATTAGAATTAGGCATATACCTAGATGTCTCGAGGGGCTGAAGGAGCAAGCCCAGCAGCTGACCTTGTACGTGAGACATTTTGTACAGGAAATGTTACTAGAGTATTAAATGTAATAGCAGTGCTTCTTGGAAGAGACATAGCAATATATTATTTTCCCATTATTTTAAATGTTGACAGCATTATCTCTAGCACTTATGCCAATAATTGGAAAGGAGTTAATATAAAAATAGTTCCAAAAACAGCTACTAGTCTTTGGTTTTAAGGAACAGTTTTGCAAATATGAAAGCTCCCTGGTCTTCTCCTCTGGTGAACTAAGGGCTAACAGGTGGAAAAAAAACCAACCCAAAACTCAGAAACATGTTACTGTGGGGACTGTATTTCTGATTATTAAAACTTCCCAAAAGGATGGAAACGCAACTACTGCTTTTATTTTCTGATTATGTTTAGATTTCATACAATTCAGTAAGTATATACTGTTATACTTCCAGACAGTAACATAGCACTATGTTGCTTAGGCTTTCCAGGGCTTATTAATACATCTATCTTTCTGGTATTCTGATTTCTAAACAATTTTTATAAATTCTAACCAACTTTACAGCATGACTCTTGAAGACTTTTAAGATCAGAAGTGTAGATTTGCTTTGTGATTTCACTTTCTCATGTCAATTTTGCAATGTGAAATATAGTCTCTGGTTGTGTTGTGTTAATGTGATTTCATGACATGCCTTATTTTGAAGTGGATTCTTGGTTTTCCAAACGTTTCAGTGTTCTTAAATTGCTAAAATACTTTACTGAAGGCAGTATGTCTGCCTAAGCAGTTTGGAGGTCTTGGAGCCTAAGTGTATGCACCTGTGCTATGTGGATGTGGGCTTCACCTATGGACAGTGTTGTGTAGGGAAAAATGTGGAAGGAAGCGTTCCTTGTGAGCACATGAAGAGCAAATGCAGAAAGAATTCCAGTAACGAGAGACTTTTTTTTTTTAAATCATCAGCTAAATGCTACAAATGTAGCCATCAAATTTATTTTGGTTGAATGGAAAATAGATGCTCTCAACACAAAAGAGGGAACCTTGATAATGACTGGAAAGTGTAGGATACTTCCAAATGTATGTTCTGTGAGTAAAATACGTGAGAACTGGAAAAGTATGTTCTTGTGTTGAACTTGTAGCCTTATGTGCCTCTACCAAGAGTTTTCTCCTCCAGGCTGAGCAGAAGAGCTCATTACATTTTACTCGTGACACCAGTCTCTCTTGCTTGTTTTTTCCTGGGTGCTTTTTTCTTGCTGACGTCTTTTTAAAATTCTGTAATGCTCTGTTTATGAGGAGGACAGCAGTTGCTGCTTTCAGGCTTTCCTGGATTATTTTTTTTTTAATATCTGATAGTTTCATGCCATTTGTAAGCACCATCGTTGATCCCCAACTGTGCAAACATGCCATTTGAAAACAGTTGTATAATGGGCTGTCTATTCTATTATCTATTAATTCAATAGTTTTAACCTTAATAAACTTAAATAATTTGTAAATCTGTTTCTGATGTTATAGCAAGTTTATGTGCTAGTGGCTAGGAACGTTTATTTCATAAGAATGTTGGGAACTTTAACCAATCAGACTGGTAAATACGGAGCAGGTTCTATATTAATGTTAGTTACTATGCTTGACAGATGCCAGAAGAAAAACCTTGATATAATCTGGTATAATCCTACTGGCAACAATGAAGTAGGCTCCACTCAGAAACATTTATATTTCTCTTTTTTAGCCTTTGTACGGCTGTTCAATTCCCTCCCATGTAAAACAGATTAAGTTATTCAGCAGGGGTGATCATGTACCATCATACTTATTTCACTTAGTTCTACCCTTTGAATTTGAAGGCACATGTTCAATGTAAAGACATGGTTTCCTCCTTGTATTTTTCCTGTAAATTTTCATTGTAAGATGTGACATATCTGTGATTTAATACCATCTTTTTTCCCCATATTTTGAAAGAGGATTAAAACCATCTCTTCATTTTATACTTACACACTCCATGTCTCTCACATAGTCTGTATGATAGAGCGCTAATGCAGAACACGAAGCTGACCTAGCTTTGCCACAGAAGCAAAGAACAGTATGTAAATAAACAACATAAACAGGTCTGAGAGGAAAAATTGTTTAAGTTAAAACAACCTAAAGTGCTTAATGCTGTCTGTAATGAAACTAGTTTTGAAGTGGAATAGTTTAATTGAATATAATACCTTTTGTGCTATTCTGGCACTTAAATTAATCAGGTGATTGTGACACTTGTTTTGCCTGAGTTCCCGGCTCCATTTCTCCTTCCTTGCCTTTTTCTGCCTTCTTTTCCTTTACCTCCACTTCCTCTTATTTGTTTTAAATGAAATAACAGCTTTGGTTTCCATTGACCCTCTAATTCCAAATTCTCTAACTTGTTTTTCTAATTTCCATATATCTTACTGTCTTTACAGCTCCTCCTCTATGTGTGTGGACTAAGCTTAAGCACAGAAGTAGGAGCCAGAAACTTCACATACAAATTTCTGTGCAAACACTAGTTCTCTCTATGACAAACTCCAACAGCCTTGCCAGAGACTAGGGGAAGACATTGTCACTGCTACTGCCGTTCAGTGTCCCAGGAACAGGCTTAGCCTCGGGAATCTTGCTGAGAAGTTGGATAAAATTTTTCCTTTTGAATCTTTTCAAAAAGGAGCCATATTCTGTTGGGGGGGGCGGCGGGAAGGGGAATAGAGGAAAGAGCTCTTTATTCATTACTGTGTTCTGTTAAAATGCTAACGTCTTTATTTTCTGTTAAAATACTAAAGTATTTAATGTCATTTAGTACAGAAGGAATTGGCGGATCTTCATTGATCTTCCTCATAAACGTAAGACGCATCGTGTTGCCACTGGGCTTTACAGTAACATTTTCCTTACAATTCATTTAACAAATGTTTAGTGTACCCTTGCTCATGTCATTCAATATACATGCCAAATCTTTGATTTTTAAAAAATTGTCTGACTTCGTAGATCAGGTTCTGATACTTCTGGCTGCACAGTGCACAAATGGCTTCACAGGTGTGACATTAGTATCTAGAGTAAGGTGTTGGTATTTCACTTTTAAGTCTATTGCATTCAGTTGGATTAAAGGAGAACAATTGAAAAGCAGATCTACCAGGGCTTCTGGGTGACATGAGAAGTTAATGAACATGATGTTGATTCTAACATCGCTGGAGCATGGGAATTGCCAAACTTGTTCTTGTTTATGAGATTACAGCTTCAGTTGACAAACTGTTGAAATAGCATCCTTAGACTCTTCAAGGCATCTGATTTGGTGCTGACACTGCAATTAAAATATTTGCAAGTGTAATGGCAGTGGGCTAAGAGTCTACATACTGGAGGGATATAAAAAGGCTAGATGTGAAAACTAATTTTCTACTTGATCTATTTGAAGAAAAATAAAAGAGGGTATTTTTGGATCAATTTATTTAGTATCCTCACAAATAATTTGGAAGAGGACCAAACTGTAGCATGCGAAGTTTGCAGACGATTAGAGCAAGAAGTATGTAGATAACAACAGTAAAAGCAGACTGGGTTGCCACAGTTGACAATCAGCTGAACATGAGTTGCCAAAGTGGTGGCTCGGACAGAAAACATGGTTCTTGGATGTATAAATAGCAAAGCATATATATTCATTCTGTGGGTGAACTTTGGTTACTAGGGTATTCGGTCTAGTTGCAATGTCCACAGTTTATTATGAAATAACGATGCTGACAAAGTTAAAAAGGCTCTGAGAAGGGCTCCAGAACAATTTATGTCTGGAAAACCTCTCTGACAGAATAAAATTAAATAGCTCAATAGCATTTAGCACGTCTAAGAGAAGGTTTTGAAATGACAGGGTTACAGCGTGAGGAATGACTCTGCCTCAAGGTATATGAGATTCAAGTGCTTCATATCCTAGAATACCTGTGACTTTAAGAGGATAGATGAACCCAAGGCCTTTGTAATCAGTCCCACATAGAAATAGGTTGATCCTGTAGCTGAGAGTTGAGGCTTGATAAAACAGACTACTAGTAAACCTAATTTTAAGTAGTGAATTTAGTAGTAATTTACATGGAGAAATCTTATTTACCAGTGTTGTGGATTTGCTGTTGCTGGATGTTTTCTAATAAAAAAATCTTTTGTTCAGGTTTTAAAGGCTTGACACAGGTCTCCCTTGGTGAATTTTTGTAATCTAGATTATGCAGAAGGCAATAATCATAAAGGTCTATATGGCAAGCAGGGCAACTGGTATATATAGAAAAATATTATTCAAATAGTCTGAGTTTTTAGCAGTCATCTTTTTAATTACCACTTGGAAGGCAAAACAGAGAATAAACCAATACTAGCTAATTTATGGCCCTTTGCAGATGTATAATAAAAGTTTAATAATTACACTGGTCTGTGGATATGGTTTGAGAATCCGTGTAATGTGCTGAAACTTTGTGGAGATTTTGGTCTTGTACATCTATATTTGATAGTATTGCTAGACTCGTGGTTTTCCACTCATTCACATTCTTCAGGGGGGCTCGCACACAAATGGATTTTAAAGTGCTAGGTGACAAGATCCTTGTTAGCAATCTCTCTGTTCTTCTGTTGAAATACCCTTCTGGAAGGTTGCCAGTGAATATGTCATAGTGTCGGCACAAAGTAAAATTGGGAAGAAGTCATGACATCAAAACCAGATGAGGTATTATTTCTCGGAGAGGAATGTTAATTTTGTTCGGGGAAAGATAAAAGACAGGGGACAGGAGCTGGCATTGCAGCCCAAAATGCAAGAAGGAAACCTAGCAATGACATTAGCAGAAGCGAGAATTGCAATGGGGAGTAAATTGTATCAATGATCCAGGAAAACACATCATCTTGAGGAAAACTGGTTAGAAAATACTGAGAAGTAGATGTCACAACTGATGTCATGAAACCTGGATAGGTATATGTATGTGTAGGTCAGGTTTACTTTATTACCATTATGTCACTAAAGCCAGCTGTAGAAGCTTCTTGCCTCTTGGCACCCTCTTTTAGGTCAGGCATTGCTTATTCTCTTACCGTTAAAAGTCATCATATTAAATGGCTAAATGGTTTCTGAGTTAATCTGAAGAGAAGAGCAGTTAAAAACAAATAATGGTAGCTTAATGTGGTAGCAAAGAGGGCTTGACTATTCAGGGAGGCATTTGTCCCTGAAGAGAGAGAGAAAGAGGTGGCAAAATGATAGTGCACTTGCCTATCTGGTAACATCTGGACTGCATAAGGAGTAAGCATTGGAGCTGCCGCATTAGGAGAGACTTTGCTTCTAAGCAGTGGGAGAAGGAGAGAGGGTCGACATCCAGAAGTGCTGTCGCAGCACTGGCTGGCTGCGTTGAGCTTTAGCCAGCTGTCCCTGTTTGCTTAAGAGACTGCCCATTGATTTCCTCCTTCCCAAACAGCAATCATCAGCTCATACTTTCTGCTTGTAAAAGGAACCCAAAATGTCACAGTGGTTACTTTCAGTTTGGTGATTTCTGCATCAGTCTCGTCAAAACTTGCCTGTTTGTACTTTATTGCATTTGCAAACTACCTGTAACTTTTTTTTTCTTTTTCTTTTTTTTTTTTTTTTTTTATCTGACACAACACATTTGCAGTCTGATGTGTGCATAACATGGGTGGGGGTAGATTAATAGAGGAAGAAGGGGATGGGTTTTTAATTTGCAAGTTCCGAGGGACCAGAACAGAGGAAGCAGACCTCTCGCACCATACAGAGATGCTTTGAGGGTCTTTTGAAAATTTTTTGTAATTGTTTTGTTCTAGTTTTAGAGGTAGTTAGAAAAGATTTCACAAACCATGTACCTAAATTTGCTCCATTAAATTGTTTTCTTTTTCTTGTCTGTAATCCCGGGTGTATAGTAACTACCCTGAGTTTGAGTACTTCTGCTTATATCTGTTTACTTTTTGTGTGAGCAACAATGCAGAATATGAACATTTGTCTCCCCTATAAGAACCTCTAACCTCTCCTGCATAAGTGTAATGATTAAAAAATTGGACCACAGGTCTGCTGCTGATTCAGACACCACCTGTCCAAGTATTACAGAAAGGTCAAAACAGATTTTCAGCAGCAGAGGAACAAACAGAAAGCATTAGAAAATCACACAAGGAAGGGTTTGTGCAGAATATACAGAGTGGGATCTTTTGCAACTTGACTTTAATCTTGATTATTTGAAGAGTAGGAGTGATGCTAATCAGGTTAGGCATGCTTGCAAGACAGTAGGGAAGAGCAGCAAGACAGTTGAGGAGGAGAGATCCCTCTACCTTCGCTGAAGATTAACCCATCCACATTGGATGCACTAGTACATAAGAGAAAAGAGACTGTCTAGCAGAAATAGCAGCAAGAAGGCAGTGGATGACATATTTGAAAAGTAGTTGAAAGGCTGGGTTTCTAATTCTTCATTTTGACAGTGCCTTTATAACTTGGAGCGTTCTTTACTATTTTAAATTGGAAGAGAGTAGATTTAGATTAGATATTAGGAAGAAATTCTTTCCTGTGAGGGTGGTGAGGCACTGGAACAGGTTGCCCAGGGAAGTTGTGAATGCCCCATCCCTGGGAGTGTTCAAGGCCAGGCTGGATGGGGCTTTGAGCAACCTGCTCCAGAGGGACGTGTCCCTGCCTATGGCAGGGGGGTTGGAACTTGATCTTTGAGGTCCCTTCCAACTCTAACCATTCTATGATTCTATAATGAAGGTAATATCTGCCTAAGTATGTAAACAAGTGGTTGTGACAATTTGTAAGTTACCACCTATATAGTTAAGAAGTTAATGAAACCAAGTTGGCAGGGCAGAGGTGTTTTCTGTATTTCCAGGATTATGCTTTGCTCTTTCACTTCTCGGTGAAGTGCTTTCTGAGAGCTGGCTGATTGAGCACAGCCACCTGAGTGGTTAAGCCCAAGCCTGACTGGAGGAGTGTTGAACTGGAGATGGCATGCTCGGTACCTGCCATGGCAAAGCACTCCAAAAATGCACCACTCCAGAAAAGCTTAAGGCAAGGGTGCAACTCTGTGGAGCCAAACTTTAGTATGATGGACGTAGCCCAGATTGAGGGGGATGGGGTGGGGGGCAGGGAGGTAACCCTCTTGTGAGCCTGTGTACACAGCCTGTATACAGTCTTGTTTTCAGTTTAGTAAAACCATAAGAATTCAGTGGTGTAATAAATACAGTGTAGCTGTCAGGTCAACATTTAACAGCTCTTTAATTGCCCTCTTAGAATACCATTCTTGGAAGTATAACATCTAGCCACTAATGATAGGATAGTATGGGCATATAAAAAAAAAATAAGAATGGGTAATTTTTAGCATAAATACTAAATGTTTTGCATATTTCCCAGGAATTAATTTAAATTGTGAATGCCATAGCTTACTAACTGCGTTCACTGCATCCCTGAATATGGACTCATACAGACAACATGGGCTTACATTGCAACATAAGAATATGTGTGGCATAATTACATCAGCTTCACCATGTTTGGTTTTGCTATTGTTTTATTTTAACAGGGAGTGTAGACTTGTGTGTGGGCCTGTGAACTTGACTATTTTATTTCCCTTTTCAGAGAATTTGTTGGGAAAGTACCATGTAGTGTTCCAAAATATGTGATTAGTGACTGTTACATGATTGATGCAATGATTAGAGAGGGGGAAGCTCTAAAAATTGTAGGGGGTTGGTAGTGGGAAGCCATAAGCTGCTGCATCATTTGAGCCCAATGAGCTGTAACCAGGCTGTTCTCCAGTCCCAAGTAATGAGCATGGCAACAGCTACTGTGTCTGTGGTGTTTAGGCTGTAGAAGGCAACCTTGACTCTGGGGGAAACAAAACAATTTTATTCTAAACAGTCCAAGAGACGTGTTTCCAGCAAAGTGAGGTTTTGTTCTGTAAACTTCATTTGTTCAGCTGAATCATTTGGTTTCAGTCAAAGATCCATTTAAGGCTGGACCCTGGATAAGGGTAGAAGAGGTTCACAAGAAGGAGCTTCAGTGGTGAAGTGAGCTTCAGGGGTACGTGTTGGCTTCTTACTGCCCGTTGAGTGGCATTCGTTTGTGCCAGTACAAATCAGTGCACTGTAAACTGGATCATGGACTGAATTGTTCCTGATGGAAACTTTTGCTCCCCCCTTGATTTTATACAAGGCCACGGCCCTACTGAGTGCCCTGCTCAGCTGATTTAAGTCTGGGAAGAGATAGCTGAGGTTGAGGAAGAAGGCGTGGAAATTTCTAAAGCTGGTTCTGCTGACGAAGTCAACATGTTGAGGAACTACACCCTAAAGCAAAAGTTTAGGGAATGTAGAAACGCTGGAATATAAACCATGAGGGAGTGTGGGGAATTGCTTCCAGGTTTAGGTTTATTTTATACTTGAAAGTAAAGTTTTGAAGTTTTGATACTTTCTTTTTTTTTTTTTTTTTCCTTGTTGATTTTAAGATGCTTATCTGTTGAATTGCATTCTTTCAGGTTTGGTATGTACACTAAGGAATTTTATAGCAATCTGTAAGCCTGGCTAGCTAGAAGAAAATAACAAAGGCACACATTTCAAATACAAACAAGAAGTAGGAAAGTGAAAAAAACTTCTGGGAAACAACATCATGTTGAATGGAAGAATACAAACACAGCAAAGCGATAGAAGAATAAGACGCTGGTGATCTGTGCTGGCAATACTTAATAAAAGCAAGGATCTCATTTGTAGTCTGCAGACCAATTCTATAAGGAGTGATAACCCAAGCCAGGAAGAACGTCTGGTGGAGATCAACCTCGTTACTCTGCTTTCAAGTACAGGGAATTCCTGTTCATGTCAAGTGTATCAGCATCAGGAAAAGCTATGCAGATCTGAGAAGGAGGGAGAAAATAGGTTATGTACTGAGAATCACTTTTATTAGTGTGCCAGGTTGCCCAGAAGTGATTGTGACATCTCCTTCATGAAACACACTTAACAGCAGAAGAAACTAATAAGATAGAATATTAATTCATCTGCTGTGTCTTTCAGGGAGGCAAAGAACAGCCAAGTCTTTCTGTCTGAATCTCTCCCTGGAAAAGCATCTTTGTGTTTATGAATGCATTATGAAAGATTACCTGAGGTGTTCTGAAAGTACATGGTTTTCAACTTGAAGAGGATCTATAGAAGAGAGGATGGAGTTTTTCTTTTGATGTATCTGAAAGATCCTGAAAAACTTAATTGCAGGAGAGTTCTGTTCTCGTTTTTTTTCAGGGAATGTTGTCTCTGAGCAGCAGAGAGGGAAACTAACATATAGTCAGACTGGCTTTTTTATTTAGTATCTTTAACTCAGATGCCTAATCCCCAGGAGGAAGAAAACCTTTCTTTTCAGAAGTCTTACTGAGACATGTTTACCTGTGGTTAACAGTTTGTAGAAGTAGGAGTGCCACTACATCTAAATCCTTTCTCCAAATCCTGGCAGAATTTCACTAAAATTCAAATAATTCTTTTGTATTTTTATTTAAACAGCTTTCAGTTCATCTCTTCATACAAATTCAGAAATAAGAGCTTGTGCATTTGTTAGCAAAGCTAAATTTCTAAAATTGATGAAGGGGTTTTGAAGTGATTATGAGTTCATTGCAATACTGAGCATTTCTCACACCATAGACCAGAACAAAGTTATTTTTCTTCTGTTTATGAAACACAATGCAAGAAGTGATGGCTGTCATTAACACCCTCTAATGTTTTCCTTGAGATGTTTTTTTCTTGCATGTAGCACAAACATTAAAATGCTCTCTGCTGGATTATTCTTAAGGATTGTTTTAAGAATTGGGTGGGGTGGGTGGGTGGGATGGTTCCCCTCATTCCAAAGATGGTTTCTGAAGGAAATTTGACCAAAATAATTTGGTCAAAATCAGGACATACACAACTTCAGACTTCTGACTTTTAAGATGGAACAGTGACTTTTGCCTTAGTAATAACAACGTGTTTGTTGTCCCCTTTCTAAAATTTCTTCTGAATTTACCTGCAAACTCCTGTTAATACTGTTCTGTGAAGACCTGTTAAATGTGGTAGCTGTGACTTGTGACAATTCCATTTGCCCCATGTATATGTTCCACTCCATCACAGGCCTCAGTACAAGGACTGGGGGTACCTTCTACCTGCCAGGTGTGCCAAATGGTGCTGTGACAATGAATGCTGCTGCAGTAGATGATTAATCAACTATAGTGTCTATTTTGAGCAGAAAATAATACCCATCCACAGAAAGCTTGGTGGATTTTTTGAGCTGGATGTACTGAAATACTTTGTGCTGTTTCTGAATGCTTGTATGAGGTGAAACAGGCATTTTACTTCCTTCTTCAGCTTTTTGGGGCATGGCTGTTTTCATTTGCAGCATATGCAGAATATGGTCTATGGTTTGGAAAATATGTTCTATCCTTTCAAGATAGTGCTTTCATGTTTAAATTGAATTATACTATGTTGATTTTTGTGTAGATGTGAATAATGCCAGTTCTCAGTGTTACCAAATATCTTTGTTTTTCAGTTCTGAAAACAAAGGGACTGAAGCCATAAATGTAAGGAGCAACCAAAAGGAAAGCACAACTCTGCCTGCACTTTTGAAGGTACGATTTTTATTTACTAGTATGTAATTGAGCTAAAGCCTGCCACCTCAACTTGTGACTTCTTGCTGGTGTTCTGATGTTGGATGTATTCCTGGACTGTGATGTAGCCCCTGGTTGCCATATTCTCGGTTAGGGTCTCTTATGCCAGGATACTAATACACATGCAGAAGACAGAAAAACTAACTGTGCTGCACATCCTTAAAACAAAATTCATGTTTTTGCTTAGATTGAAGAGTGTTTAGTTACATTAAAGAAGAGGGAGTCTAGTGCTAATTTTACACGCAGCTAGCCAGTGAAGAAGGAAGCTAGTATTTTTATCAAATGATGGTTTCAGGTATTCCACTAAAGCACCATTCTTACATAATTTATTAATACCTAACCAGCAAGTGTTGCATGCCTGAAGGTCTGCTGGTTGCCAACCAAAGCATTCTAAGATCTTTCTGCTGAAATTCATACGCATGTTGAATTTAACAATGTTAGCCATGTTAATCATACTTGTCTTGTGTTTTACTGAAAAAAAAAAAAAACCCCACACCAAAAGGACATGCTTCTGAGTGATTAGGGCTGTCTTCTGTGCCTCTTGACACATAGTAGTGGTTGCTTCTGTGTTTAGATTTAATCAAATATCATAAATAATTATGTATAGAATAGGGCCTGGTGATGACAGATGTCTTTGCTGCTGTCACATCATGCCCTGCACAGAGACATTATAGTGATTTATTCACTAAGCACTCTTGCTTGTATTTTTGTTCCTTGTCCTAGTCATTTTAGTTTAATGCAGGTAATATTATGGCTGCTTCCCCAAAAGGGCCTTGACTAGTCTTCCAGATTTACTTGGGGGATGTAGCAGGCTTCTTAACACACTAAGTCTGAAATTTCTATCCTGTATTGCATTTATTTGAACTCTAACAATGTAAGAGAAGGAAGCTGTCTTTCTTCTTCCTGAGTAGCCTACAGTCTCTGTGTAGTTGCATCTTCAGTACGTAGGGACCATTTGTTTATGCTTTGCCAAAAGTCAAGAGATGTTGCAGTTGCCTCCACAAAGAATCTGTTCAGTCCAACAGAGTTACTAGCTCAAGAACAATTCTATGTTGAATGTAGTTTATCTACATCAAGGTGGGAAATAATGCAGTGATGTTTGTTCAGAAGCCCCATGGATTCAAGCCAACTTTGTCAATTCTGAGCTCCTGGACAATGCCAGCAAATGGCATCCTGGTACCATAAGTCATAGACTAATGATTTTATGCCTTGAAATGCAGGTAGAAAGGATTGTAATAAACCAAAGGAGATTCTACTATAATAAAAGCCAAATCGCTGCATTAAAAAAAAACAGCAACATATTTTTCTATGCTAGCTTAGGGAAAAATTCTACAATAGATTTTCCTTTTGAAGAAGGTTTTGACCAAGGATGGGGAATCATTTACCATACATGCACAGGACTTCAGTATCAGGAATTGCTTAAAAGGGAATATGAGGAGGACTAGGTCTCAAGGGACAAGCAGGATGTGTAGGTGGGTCAAAGGGAGTGTAGCAGGTTTAAGTTACCTAAGAGTGTTTCTTTCTTGCAAAAAACTAAATCTAATTTATTTTTTTAATTTAAAAAAGTCCAAATTCAGAATCTTGCTGAATCTAAATTTGTTGCAGGAAAGTCTGCTACTTAGAACTTATGTTTTTGTAATACTGTACTAAAAATTGGTGCCGATATTAATGCAGTAGAGTTTTGTTCCAAATATCTGATCTATTTTCTTTGTCTTGCCATAACTTTTTATTTAGTTATATTGTCTTTAACCAGTGCCTAGAAGCCTGAAGTGTTACAGTGTGCATTATGTTATCTTTGAAACAATACCTGATGTTTGTATAGGCTTTATAAGTAAGGTATGGTTTTCATATTACTAGAATGTGCAGGCTGTTCCAACTGTACTGAGAGCTTCCTGTCTAACTTACTTCCCTCTCTGAAGCCAATCAAAAAATCTTCTGATACACTTGAACAGTTTCATATGCGTAGTAATGAATACCTTCAGCACTGTAATTTTATATCTTGTGTGCACTGAAATTACCACTAGTTAGTAAAAACTAATTCAAAGGAGCTAGACAAAGTATTATCTACTGCTGCCCCCCTGGCCCACTTCTTTTTGTGAATAGAGTATTTTTGCTCTTTTTTTTTTTTTTCTTTTTCTTTTTCTTTTTTTTTTCCTCCTACCACTGGTCAATCCAGCACACACTTGCATTTTGCTAACATCACACTGTCCAGTGCTTGATATCAGCCAAAATAAGCTGTCTTCTGCAAATATCATGAGAATGCAACTCAACAGTTGGAGAGAACCGAGACTGTCTTATTTGAAAGAGATAATACATGGTATTGAAAGACATTCTAATTTTATTCATTGAGTCATCAAGGTAACTATGGGCTAGGAAAAAAAAATATTTTGCTGTTATGAAAAGTGTACTTTGTGAGGAATGTCTAAATCTGTATACCTACATGGATCAGGTTTGGGCAGGTTTCTATACATTTGCCATGTCTCTAAACCATGCTTCTACCTAGTAATTTCAGCTGGATGGTGACTAAAAGTTGAAACCATGTTGTGTCTGTCACTGAGTTAATGAGCTATCATGCTTCTGATAAAATTTAATGTAGACTTACTTACTGTGGGTTTTGTATATTCATTGGCTGTCTCAGCAGGAGGCCGGTGGCAAAATAGCGGGGGAACTGTAGGTCTCTGATTTAGCAGCAGATTGGACATCGTAAGTTGTAGCTGACTGGTTGAGTGGAGCTAGGAGACATGCTAAGTGACCATAGCTCTTTAGCTCTTCTGAGCACTTTAGTTACCAATTCTGTACTTTACTCCTGCTATTTTTTCCCCTGTGATGAAATACTTAGCTCATAGAGGGAGGAAAAAATATTTTAATACTCACCTTATGGAAATATGAAACCTAATATTTCTGTGCTAAGGTGACTTTAGCAATCATCAGTTGATCACTTTTGAGAAAGTAGTATTACTGAAATATATTTGCCATGTCTATTGATTCATTGCCAGAAAGTACACCGCCATCCACCACTATTTATTTACGAATTTTGGGTTACTTCTGTTTCTTTGAATTGGAGCTCTAAACAGTGCCCTTTCTGAGTAAACGCCCCATTTCAGGGAGGTTACTGTTGAACAGATGGTTGTGTGGTTGTAAACAGTTCTTGAACTTCATGTTCAGTGTTCTAAGTATCTGCATTACATAGTGTCTAGTACATGTTAGTGTATCATTAACTTCACTTTTAGCGCTACAGGGACATTGTTTTTAAAAGGAATGTTGCAACAGTGCTTCCTGCAAAAGTATGTTTCACATACTTTTGCTTTTGGTAATGCCCTTTAAAACAGAGTATATTAGAACTGGGACATAGGTATTATCTGGGTTTTGTGTAACAGTCACCTAGTAAGCTAACACTACTACCGTAGCGAGCCATGTGCTGGAGAATGTTGTGTTAGTACAGTTTTGAAGAAATCACACAACACTCTTGTTGGATTGCCCTGTCTGAGGTTCTCATCCAACTGAAAGCTTTGTTGTGACAGTGTAGGCAAATTCACTTGCCTGCCAGTCATCCCCAGATATCCTTCCTGTAGCAGTGCATGGAGGAAATAGCATGTTATCATAGAATGGTAGAATTGTATCGTAGAAAGGTTTGGGTAGGAAGGGACCTTAAAGATCATAGAGTTCCAACCCCCCCTGCCATGGGCAGGGACACTGCCCACTCAACCAGGTTACTCCAAGCCCCATCCTACCTGGCCTCGAACACTTCAAGGGATGGGGCGTCCACAGCTGCCCTGGGCAACCTGTTCCAGTGTCTCACCACCCTCACACTGAAGAATTTCTTCCTACTATCTAATCTAACTCTACCCTCTTTCAGTTTAAAGCCATTGCGCCTTGTCCTATCACTCCTCTCCCTGATTAAGAGTCCCTCCCCATCTCTCATGTAGGCCCCCTTTAGGTACTTGAAGATCACTATAAGGACTCCCTGAAGTCTTCTCCATGTTGAACAATCCCAACTCTCTCTGCCTGTCTGCCTTGGTGAGGTGCTTCAGCCCTCTGATCATTTTGCTCCAACAGGTCCATGTCCTTATGTCGGGAGTCCCAGAGCTGGCCACAGTACTCCAGTTGGGGTCTCACCGGGGTGGAAGACTTCCTCTTTGTTGGGATGCGTTGCTCCTGAGCTTGGAGGGGGTGATCCTTGACTGTTAGCTGGCTTTCTTGGACCCCTCTTCCATCCAGGGCTTTTTACCTTATGGTACTCTGCCAAACACATCCCTGAAGAAAGCCAGTGTCTTCTCTCCTGAAGTCCAGGGTAGCGAGTTTGCTGAGTGCTCTCCTTGCTGCTCTAAGGATCTTGAATTTTATTCTCCCATAAGCGATTAGGCAGGCACTCTTAAGCATCTCAGCACAGGAGCTATTATGTGAGCTGTGTCAGCAAATTCAAAAGTTTGAAAAAGTATAGGTGCAAATACAATATACCAAATGTATAATTTAGACCTCAGTGTTTCAGTTACATTAAGTATTTTATCATTTAGCCCACAGTCTTAAGCTTGGGTGATAGTCACCTGGATTAACCAGAGGCAGTCTCAACCTTCATAGAAAACACAGGGACAGAAAGTACTGGAAAGATTATCTAGTCTACTCCTCTGCCCCAAGGTGACATCTCTGTATCTGTATCATATCTGACAGAAGTTTGTCTAACTTGTTCTCAAAGACCTCCAGGGATGGAGATCTGTAAGATCTTTGCAACTTCACCAGACAACTGTGCTACCAATTTCATAAACCTTGTAATTAGCAAGTTGTTTTCTTAATATTCCATCTAAATCTTTTTTGCTACAAATTAAACCTGGTGCTAATTGTCCTCTGACAAGTACTCCCTGGTACTCCCTGTATACTGTGAACATGCAGAAGAGATTATTCTGTAGCCCTGCTTTCTCACATGAATTTCATTTTAAGGTAGCATAACGATGGCTGTATTTCAACAGTAGACATGGTATTAAAATTTTATGTCAAGGACTGCAATTATGTGATAAGATGGAGCCAGATTCTTTTTGGACTTGCAACAAATAGGACAAGAGGCAACAGGTGCAAGTTGGAACATGGGAAATTCCAGTCACCTGTAAGATTTTTTTTTATTTTTTTTTTCCTTTTCCTCCTATACGGTAAGGGTGATCAGACACTGGAACAAGTTGCCCAGGAAAGTTGCAGAATCTTTATCCTTGGAAATACTCAAAATTCAGCTGGATGAAGCCCTGCTCTAACTGGAGCTGCTTTGACCAGGGGCTTAGATTACGTGATCTCCGCAGCCACATTCCTTTCAGCCTAATTTGTTCGGTAATTCTCTGTCACGTCATTTTTCATCTGATGTGTGAATTCATACAAGTTTTAACAAACTTTGCAGGAACTTGCAGAATACACATAGTTGTACTTACTGAATGATCATAATTCTTACTGTAATTAGTTTTAAGTTGTACAAAAAGTTAGAAATAAAAATTAAGCCCAGTTTCTTAAGTTAAGCACATATCTTTCCATATAGCAGAGGTGGTTTTTTTCCATATTGTCATGGTTTTATTTTATATTGTCTTTATTTCATATGTATGTTATGTAAGTTATGTCTGCTCAGCCTGTGTGTGAATGCATGCTGAATGCCTGTGTCTTAAGTCTAATAGTTAGAAATCAGAGAGAGGTTTTTTGGGTTTTTTTTGTCTTTTGGGAGTCAAAGGAGGTTGACTATTATGGCAAACCATGAATTTTTGAAACTTACTTAGAAAAGCTGTTGCTGTTGGTGCCCATAACAACAAATCAGAGACAAAACTAAAATGTTTTTGGAGGTTTGCATAATCAAGATTTCTCTTGTGGAACCTGAAAGGAGACCTTTATCTCTTTGGCAATGATGTAGGCTTTTGCCATTTTATAGGCAAGTACATAGTAGCTTCTGGTTTCCCAGGAAAAGTTGGTGAATGAATAGTGCTAACAGCTGTATGTGTTCAGGAAGACATTTCAAGACCATCTTATCTAAAGTCCGGGTAAATTCCTTTGCCATACTGATTTTTAGAAAGGATGATCGTAAAATATTTCCCTCTCCATTACTTTAGTTCTTCAAAGCAAGGATCTCAAGCAGGGAACTTCATTTCAGGATGGGTGGGAAAAAAACGGGGGGGAGGGGTTAAACCTTGCTTAGTTTGGCACAGAAGACCACCGAGGAAACAAGTGAGAAGCAGAAGTGTGGTGCCAGATGTTATAGCCTGCAAATAAAATATAAGTACAAGTGGAAATCTTACCCCATTCCCAGTGTACTGCTTGCTTGTGCTCACCTTCTGCATAGAAAAATTGAATTTCATCTCTCTTTTTAAAGTTATTTTCAAAAGTCAGGGAATTGTCAAGTAATAGAGGATAAAAATTATTTCACATTTGTGAAAATGTTTTCACTAAAAGGCAATGGAAGTGTAATACTGGGACATTTAGTGCAAAGAACAGAGTAAGACAAATAATTTAACTCTGTTCTCTCTGGCTCCATACTAGACCTTGTAGTAATAAGGCAATAGTTACATACTAAGAAGTGAGTACCAATTCTTAATCTTTAAATAATTTCAGGAGAAAATTCAGAAGGGAGAAATTTTGAAGTAACTTTGCAAATGTGTAAAAAAAAGTTCACTTTGTCATTCCAGGGACTTTGAGCTTACAATTCCCCTTAAAGGTGACCTAGCAGAAATTTAATTTCAAATAGTACATCCTTTTTCTCTGCCTTTCCTTTTAAGTGTTCACCTTTACCACCTTGGGTTTTAATCTCTTGTCAGGAAAGGAGAGTCTGGATAGCTCCACAGATTTTAGGAGAACACTAGCGTTTCAGAGAATGTTTATTTCCTCCTTTCTTTCCCCTTCTGACAAATTAAATCAACATTAAGGACTCCTTGATGTTTCAAGAATTCAAATGGGTAAACAAATTTATAAAGTCCCAGTGCTGAACTTTCAACAGAGTTGGTTGTCTTTCCAAATGTTAAATAGTCATTGAATTTAAATAGGTTTATTTTTGAAAATGCAAAACTGATGCAGTCTAACTAAAAGTCTCTTCCAGTTGTTTAACTTCTACTCCTGATTATGAAGATGCCACGAGTTCATTAATTTTCTGGTTATGTTTGACTTCCGGGATTGTTGTGACCTGATTTTTTTCATGTCAAAACAAGCGAAGGAGGATGTGGAAGGAAAACTTCGCACTATAAAAAAGCCAAAACTTCCAGAGGTTCAAATCATTGGTTATTTGTAGAGATACAGAACTCACCTTTAACTTAAAACCCCCTCAAGACCCTAAGGCTGTCTTTGTTAAGCTTTGTTTTTTTTTTTTCTTTTTCTTAGTATTATTTAGTTAAGACTAAATAGTTTTTGACAATGGTGGAACTCCTTTGTGTCATCTCCATCATCACTCTAATTACTGACACAAATAAGGAAAACCCACTTGGCTTTTTTAAATCCATTTTTGTTCATGAATACTAGCGTCAATGGACTTTTAGGAATTCTCTGCTTATTGTGATTTCACTGTCTGATGGTGTTTTTTCCTAATACTATGCCTATTTTCTTAAGTCTTATTCCTAATCTGTGTCTCAGTATGACTGTTCTTTTTCATTAGATTTCCATATGTATTGGCTCCCATTGGTTGAGAGTGCTTAACTTCTTTTCTGCACAGTAGCTGGAAAATCTAAAGCTTATTTCATGTGTGGATTTGGTGTACCTCAGTGTGTCCTACTCTTTGCAGACAGGTGGGAGATAACACCAAAGATGCTTTAAGCCTCCCAGAGAAGGGAAATTTGCTGAAAAACATGCAGCGGTGGCTTGTGGGGATGTACTAGTCTGGCAGCAACTCAAGCTATTTCACTGTGGATTTGTTTTCGCATGTTGCTGTTCAACTTGAGTAGATGCTCTTGTAATTGTTAAATTAAATGCAGCCATCTTAGCTCTGTTGAAAGGTCACCGCTTAAGGGTAGGACCACAGTTAATTTTCCAGTGGTAAGTTTCCATTTACTGATGGGGTGACTCAGTGCTAAGCCAGAAATCCTGATGGCTGGACATCTTTCACAACAGGTGAGATGGGGTGGGTAAAGCACAGGAGCGCAGTATGCAGAACATCCTTCAGGAGCAGGTCCCAGTGCAACAGGACAGACGGCCTGTGAGAGGTCTCCACACGGCTGGCTGGAGTTGCTGCTTTGTAATGAGTGTTCCTTCATGGGGAGTGCAATCCGAAACGTCTGACTGATGTGGCTGGAAGCTAATTCTTTGTTCATGGAGATCTGTGTTTTAATGCTGTTAATGTTTTCATTTCATTCACTTGTTAGGGCAATAAAAGAGGTTGTATTCTTGGCAGATGGCTGTAACCCCTGCAAAATAAGAACCTCTGGCAATTTGAATTTTTGCCATTCAACTGCTGAGAGTCGAGGTTACCAGGGCGGCTGTTCTCAGCTGGTACAAGGCAAACCTGGCAAAGCAACCTCTCTTCAGGGTGCTGTTGCACCACTGGAGCTGCACTTCAGGGAACCTGTACACGCAGGTAGCAAGCCCCGTGCTTGACTGCGTAGGTGCAGTTACACTTTGGGCATGTGTCTGTGCAACAGTCAGGAGTGGATTACAAAAACATACCTAGTTTACTGCTGAAAATACTAGCTCAGATAAGAATTGTGCTTGAGATATGACACTGTGTCTTCTGAGTCCTGGCCACTGGACTTCTCTGCAGCGCTTGCTCCAGTAAGGTGAGACCTGACTGTGCAGTAGATATAGCTTCAGCTACCGCTGCAGTCTCTTCAGTCACCTGATTTAAGTCATAATCTTGTTTCATGCTCTGTTGAGCTTCCTCTCTGCAACAGCCTCATTGCGTGTGAGGTCACAGGACCGTAGGATAATTCAGGTTGAAGGGACCCCAGGATGTCATTTAGCCCATCCTCCTGCTTAAAGCAGGCTCAGCTGTAAGGTCACATCAGGTTAGTCAAGGCTTGCCCAGTGAAACTTTGAGCAATGAGTTGCTAAAGGAATAAAAGCTAATTAAAGCTTTATGAAGCATGTCGCAAGCAGGAAAGCTCATGGAGAGTGGCCACTGAAATGGGAAGCAAGGGGAAGACTGATGATGGTCCATATACAAAAGGAGCAGAAAGACAACACTGTCAGGAAACCTTTTTTCCTTTCATCAGCAAGCATCTCAAAGTGGAATCTGGTAGGTAGGTTTTCATCCAAAACCTATCATTTGTGTGGTAAGCCTGATAAACTGTTCAGACTGCTGTCACAGTGGAAGAGGAATTTTATTTTTTATTTTTAACCAATGACATGAAGTGTAACTAATATGTGAGTCACTGTTATTCTTCCACCATTCTGAATATCAAACTGCTCCAGTCTAATTGCAACACAGATGCAACTGCTCTGTTGAGGTCAACTAAAGGCCCTTACTGTTGAAAACTGGTGGGATATACCAGGGAAAGGATTACTTTGAGCATACCCCGTGACTTTTTTTCCCTGAACATTTGTTGGGGGCTTCTGTCAGAGACAAGCCTGGAGAAGCATGGGAAATAGTAAGTGAAAAGCTATCGTGACGTTGCCTCGTGCAATTGTCATCATACTGCTGTGTTTGTCAGGTGCTTGTGCTCCTGCTGTGTTGAAGGCTTACTGGCTTTATAGATCATGGGCTTTCATCTCTGTGATTTAAATGTGCCATTATCTCAAAATAATCTTTAATTATCTTAAAATACAAACTTCAAAATCTGTAGCAGGAACAGTTTTGCTTGTATAATGCCTCAACAGCATTCAAACTTTGAACTGAGATTTTGTGGGCAAATGATAAAACACCAATAGCTCATACTGTCTTTTATAGTAAAGGCAAAGAGGAGCAGGAGGGATAATGAATGGAGAGTGGGATTGATTGTATTGAAGGGAAGAAGGAAGGATTTACATAGTTTCTGTGTTGGGACTAATATCCACGTATATCTTCAAGTAAGCACAGTGTAAATATTCTCCAGGGTGTTTTTATGCTATTAACCATATGGTTAAAGGTATGGAAAGACCCTTTCATATTAAAACTTCCTGTTCTTTTGGTTTACCAAAAGTTAAGTAAGGAAAGGAAGATTAAAGAGAAAGGAAAGTCTAAATAGATTACTGTTTGTGGAAGCAGAGACTACAAAACAGCTTTTCATGCAGGGCATGAATTACGCTTACAAAGAAGCAGCTCAGTCTTTACAAGCATTATGTCTCAGAGCTGCTAGGAGAAGAATTTCACCTGTAGAGATTTAGCCATATTTGAAGTCTCAGTCCCTAATATGAAAAAAACCCTCTACTTCCTGAATACAAATGACTTTTTAAAAAAATGCCAAAACAAAACAACAAAAAACCCATAATACTAAACTGTTGACAAATTTTCAACAGAATATTTTCTTTTATAGTTTAGGCATTTAGCTGTTAACTTCATAGATATTGTAGTAGTTAATATGAATATTTATAGCCTGTAATAACTATATCTGCAGAGAAAATAACAAGATTGGTGTGTGCTTCTTGCACTGAGATACTCTTGTAAGTCTGACAAATTTGTGCGAATGAGACTAATCACAGAACAAGGGAGAAATGCCTTCCCTCACTTAAAGTTAAATCAAAAACTGGTATTGAAGAATGCTGAGGTATTAAATTTAAGGAAGAAACATAAAACTTTGAACTTGGCTTTGATGAATCATTCTTGTGTTACCAAGTTTTGGAAATTAATTTTTTTCTTATTTCAGTTTTATATTTCCTGATGCAAAATACATGCATGTACGTATGCATCCCAGGTTTGTGTGTTACTTGCATAGTTTGCCTAGCACTGAAGATAGCAGGCCAGCACTGTAGTACGTCTGTAAGTTGCACTGTTGGTGTCTTCATTTCCAGGGATGTGTTTGGGTAGAGTTGACTTGTAAAGTATTAAGTCCCTGAATAGCACGGGATTGACTGCATCCCTTTGTGATGCATCAGCTATTGATTAGTGCACTGTATGGGGAAGCAGGTGGGGTTTGTCACAGGTGGGATGAAAAAAGGCTAGAGTTTGATTTACCTCGCTGTTGAAAGTTTACTTGAAAGTGTAATGTGGATGTTTAACTGTCTTGCTTGTATGAAGAAAATATGGGTGTGGATTTCTCAAGGGCAAATCAGTGCCATTGAATTTCTGTCCTTACATAATTCCATTTTCAATACATACATCTGATCACTTGATATTAAGCAATTTCATCTATTCTTTGTATGATAAAAAGGTGAAAATTAAAGACCACTGCTTCAATATCACTAAGCATGGCCTTCAAGATATTAAGGAATTGCATTTCCTCAAAGATTAAACTGTGTTTGTTAAAACACTTTTTTTCATTATTAACACGATCCTAGATCAGGGTATTAACAAATTAGCCTACTTGTGTATTTTAGGTTACTTGAAACAGATATATCTTCAAGTTGAAATAGGATTAGTGAAATTTAGTTTGAAAATAGTAGCTGTCTGCTTAGGTTGGATGGGTAGGTGTTATCCAATTTGAAGCAGTTACTCTTACCCAAAGATATTGTTGACCCAATTAAAATTTGCATAGGACTTTTTATTCACATTCTCCTTTCCCACTCCTGTTGAGCAGAATAGATTTCATCTAAGAAAAGCTGGAGTAACATTATTCTGTTTTAATAAACTGTTTTGAAACAGGGATTGAAATTACAGGAATTGCACTGTAAAGATACAGCAGCAGTGGCATATGGCACCCACTCTGAAAGGTGAGGATGAGGGGGAGGTGCACCCCAGAAAACTTTAGTCCAGGGGAAAAAAACACTTGCAGATTGTGAAGCTGAAAATGTGGCTACGTGTGCTCATTGTGAAACCTACCAGTGAAGGTGTATCATATTTTTGGGCAGATGGTCTTGGCAGAAGTAGGAAGGGCCTACAGTTCCTGGGTCTGTAAGAGAGGATGACACCTCTTACAGAGGTCTGTAAGAGAGGCTGATTCAAGGGCATAAACTGATGAGGAACAGAGCTTGTCTTGCCCATGGAGCTACCTCCATGCTCAGCTGAATTGAAGGAGGATATGAACAGATGGTTTAAATGAGGTGAAGCCCTGTCTTAGTACTAATTATGGTCAGTGAACTGATAGAGTGGTCCGAAGGTCATGGATATTGAGGGGTTGTGTTGTGTAGGACTTTGGCTGTACAGAACACTATGCAGTTTGAGCATTGTAGACTATGGAGCTGTGTGAGACTACAAACAGATTTGGAAATACAGTTAATTACCTGTGGAGAAAGCTGGCCAGAGGGTGCAACATGGGGTTGCTAAAGATAGCAGATAGGATTAATCTCTGGCACATGAGCTGATTGGTATTATCAAAGTTCTGTTCTCACTGGTTTTCTTACAAGTGCATGTTACCCTGTGTTTAAGGCTATGGTATGTTTTTGTTTTGCTGTGGTGTTTCTGAGTGTATTTGGAAGGCAAAAAGTGTTCGTCTCACAAATGCATATAGATTTGTTTGTAAAGTTGTGCTTTTTGAGGGGATTAGAGTCTTGAAGTATGAAAACTTGTTCCTTGCTTCTTCCTCATTTTTTCCCCTGCAAGTTGAAGCAATTGTTCTCCATCTGTCCTTCTGTACTTTACTTCCACAGCAGCTGCTTTGTGAATCTCCTAGCTGATGTAGTCCCTTGAGTTTTTGGTAAATAGGGACCTTTTTAGTGCAGAAAGAGAAGAGAACACTGGGATTTGATCTTAAAATGACCCCTTAAACAACAGGTATCCTGAAAGGAATATAATGCGAAGGATCAAATTAAAATTAAGGAATGTGAGCAAATGACAGGAAACATCTTTGTTTCTTATATTTATCTTAGGTTTGTCCAAATGAAGAGAAGAACCATTCCACAGAAGAACTTAGCAAGTCTGAAATCCAGGAGGAGCTGAAAAAGGCTAATAGTCTTCCTACTTTGACTCCTGGAATCAAAACAGCAGATAAAGACAAGCAACCCCGAGAAGGTTTTTTTCATTTTCTTGGAAGTTTATTTAATATTGCAACAAAATCTTCTTTGGTAGAATCTAAACCCTCCACCTTGCAAGATGAAGCCAACAGACGTGAAAAGGATTTACAGAACACAAATACCCTTCCAGAGGACATGCAGCCAAAACGTCCAAGAATTGAAGAGCCTATCTGTTCTACAGCTAGAATAAAAGAGGATTCTGTAAATAAAGATGATGCCATATTAAATAATATCGGGAAAGATATCTCACAGGATCTGCAAAGAGGCTGGAAAAGATCTGCAGATGCACAAAAGTAAGTTTTATAATTTAGTATTCAGTACCTTAATGTTTGTGCACGTGTCTGAACTACTTTGACTATGTTCTGCTGCTGACTGACAGTGACTGTCATTTCTAAGGGTGATTGGAGTGTCCCTGACTCAATTTTGTGCAAAACACTAGTAGCAAATACTTTAAATAAATGAGAAGTTAGCGGCAACAAAATAGAACTTAAAAGGTTTTCTAGAGATCTCCTGACTATGGATAGCTCCATAGTAGAACCATCTAAGTGTTAAGAGAAGTTAAAGATGTGACATTTAGAAATGCAATTAGTATTGTAGGTCTGCTTTAAAAAAAAAAAAAAGTGTAAAAACCTTATTTCCATTTATATAGTGGACTAAATAAAGGAATGCTTGTCCTATTTATAACTCCCTAGTTCACTGGTTTTACTTTTCCAAGTAAGGTTTCCTTGTTTTTAAATTATCTTCCCTGGTTTATTTGCCTTGGTGATTATTGTTTATGTGTTTTGTTTCCTCTTGTTCTTTGGGGTTTTCCTGTAATGTAAAGAAAGTTCTATAAAATACTTGGCCTAAATATGGAACATCCTTAACAGTCCTGTAATGTTTCCAAAAAGAGATTTCTAAAAAAAAACGTTGCCAAGTGCACTCATGTGTGTTTGAGAGCAGAAAAGTAAAAACATTGGCTGTGGTCCACACCGTATATTACAAAATCTTTCTGACTGTGGCATAACAGAAGTAATAGTATTCCAAACACATTTGTAGCTGTTATGCTGAATATTTGACTATATGTGTGTCAATACAACATAGATTTGGAGTTACACGAGTAAGTATGTGTGTGGTATCAGTCCAGTTTTTCATGCACGTGTAACATATGGACATGCCCGCAGGCAACTAATCTGTACATAATGTCTACTCAGATTCTCAATACTGCCCAGGATATTTATCTCAAATTTAAGCTTAAACTAATGATTTAGAGTAACCAGTACTTATATCACAGTATCTTTGCTTGTATTGCAGAACGAGACAAGGTACTGAGAAGAAACAACTTTTTTTTTTTTTCTAAGTTTTACAACTAATTTGAGTTATGCTCAGCGTGTTTATCTGTGGCACGTGGAGTGTTTCATCTCCATATACAAGGTCAGAGATTCCCAAAGTAGTCACTTAATGAATTTCACTTCTATACTGGGGTTGTCTCCAGCACTCTGTCCTTATTTATTATTCAGTAGAGCAACAATTTGAGGTGTTTGTCATTCACCTTTATATTATAAATGTAATGGCTGATCAAGATGTGAATAGTTATGTGATACCTATTCAGGTGAACCTAAGACAGTGTTTCCACCAACAAAATACAGTACTGTATGTAATTAATAATAATAGCTGTTGTGTTCTTGTGAGTGCTCTGGTATGGTGTGTGACGTGGTCGACTGGTTTTTATTTCAGATTCTTATCACAGTAGCACACACCTGACAGATACTTTTTCCAAACTGTGTGTTGCAGCCCAGCACCACCACTTCATTCACCATGACACAGAATTTCTCCTCCTTTTAGTTGTTATCTGGAGAGACCTGGGAGCATTATGTTATTCAGTCTAGTTCCTGAACAAACTGTATTTCTTAAAACCTGTTGGACAGGCTGGCTTGCTGTATCAGTCTCTTGCTGCTATTTGCTGCTTTTGTAGTATACTCTGCAAACCCACAGGTAAGTCGCATGCCATTGTGCCAGGGGCTACACAGAGATGTAAGAAAAGCCCCTCCTTGCCTCAAAGAGAGCTTAGTCAGAGACAGTAGACATTAATGATTTTTATTTTTTTTTTCTGCTTTTCACTTTGTTCCATGTAGTTTCTTCCATATTGTATCAAGACATATTTTCTGCACTACTTTTTTAAATGTTTGCTCTCTTTCACATTTTCTCCACCCACAGCTACTGATTGTATTATTCAGTTTGCAGTAGTAGTTTGTCATCTATGCATGTGGTTTTTTTTCTTATTCTCTTCCCCAACAAAGTCTGTTGTCTTGTGTGGTGTACTCCTCCAACTTACCTTGAGTGTTTCCTATCTACTCAAACGAATGCAAATCTTGGAGACCCAATTGAGTGCCCAGTGTGGCGTGAACTAAATATGGCAATTGAAGCCTGCAATAAGTGGATAAGAGGCAGCCATGGTCAAGCCCTTATAGGCTCTCTTTTTTTTATTTTTTAACTCTCCGTTCCCCTGGCTGATGCAATAAAGAGCTGGTGCGCATCTTTCCTCCTGGTTAGAAACCTCTGACTGCTGCTGGCTTTTCAAAGTGTAGTCATGAGCTGTGTTTGACTTTCCCTTTTTATTGATGCCTAACAGGCCTGTGAGTAGGAGCACTGGAAGTGACAGAATGTCTTGGGATGTTTTTTTGCTGCTCTGCTCATTTCATACTGCTGCATTTGAGTAGATCTTGAGCAGTGAAGTTATAAGATGCTAGGCAGCCTGTATGCACAGTTTAGAGGGTTAGATGGTCTCAGTCTTCCATTGCTTGTTGCATTGATTTTGATTAAGACATTAATAAAAGCTTACAGAGTTAAGGAATTGTGGGTATTAACTCACTCAAGTGTCCTTCTTGCTATGTGCAAATATTTTAAAGTTATTCTGGTTTTCTTGAAATCAAAGTTGCGTTTAGTATTTTCAGCTGACAATGTTTTGACATTGTCCTAAGTTGCTAGCTAACCCATGCAAATCGTTGTAGATACTTCTCAGTATAGTTTACCTGTCTCCTGGTCAGGCAAGCATATAAAAATGCTAGTTTGGAGGTAGGAGTAAGTTGGTCTATATACAGAATGAAGTTTTTCCATTGAAAGTTACTTTTTTACATGGAAGAAAACTTGTGTGGTCTTTATTGTTACTGCTGTAAAATCAGGCAAGCATTAAACCAGTCATTTTTCTTTTAAACTCATTCTCAAAAGTATAGTGTGAATTTATACTATACTGTGTGCCCTTTTCGGCTCAGGATACAAAAAAGTTAGACGATCTCTGTAACTTTTGTGTTAGATTTTTCTATGCTTGACTACCCAATGCGAACTGTGTCCCTGAGTTAAGAGAAATTAGAGTGACAATTTGGAAGCAGAGGTTTGTACTGTTTACCTTTTTAAAAATTTGAATCAAGGGTACCTGTTTTTTCTCCTATGGAAGTGATTATGCCAGGTTTATTCTCTTTTGGCTTATAAAAGTTTAAAGGATGTAGAGCAGGTTTTTTTTTTTCTTTTCAGTACTAGCTAGCTTATTTACTGACTATACTAACTAACTGATATTCATTTAGCATAGTTAAACAGTAAAAGTGCTCCTGATTGCTGGCAATTGGCTAGATAGTTTTGTCAAAACTACTAAGGAGTAGTAGGTGCTAAGGAAGCGGGTACTAAAAGCACTGGATGGGGAAGATGTAGCACGAAGGAACAGGAAGGGTGCCTGTGCATACTGTGAAGGAAAGGGGTGGTGTGAACGTGGTCTTTTGCTAATCTCTCAGAAGACTGGGTCCCAAAATACAGTAAGACATGCCAGTCATCTATATAAATTCAAAGGCACTATCGATTCCATTGATTGCTAGGTTAAACGGCAATTTCAGCATTTAATATAGAGGCAGATTGAAGCTGAAGGCTTTACAAATCTTTAAGACCACACTATTTCCTTTGTCATGAGAAACATTTAAATGAATTTGTTATTCTAAACTAATGTTAAATATTAAATTAGACTTTATCTGTGTTTAGGGAGGAGGTTGCAATGATAAGTGGAAAAAGGGACAGTTGTTAGATTGCATAATCCCCATTAAAGTTGTTTAAAAAAAACAACCCCCAAATCAAGCAGTCTTTCAGAACTAAAATACCTACCAAATGGTTACAGATGCCACTGCTAAGACGACTTCATTAACCTTACAACCTTCCAACAATGTTTTACAAAATACGAGGAAATCAGACTGCTCTGATCTGTAGACTGAGGTTAATTTTGCCCTCAGTGGGAGGCCTGGCACTTGGGAAAGACTCAAGATTCCAGGCCTTGAGCCAAGGAAAGTGGAATTCATGAGCTCAGTCTGTGGAGTACATGTTTGTGAGGAACAAAACGTGTAGGTCACATTATTCCCCCATCAATGCTGGCTGGTTAGCTCAGAGGTAACCTTGTACCTTAAGGACTTCTGCTCCTTTAATCCACCCAGTGACAAGTGGTAAAGGAGGAGCACAGAGGACAAAACCATGATAAATTTGGCAAAGTCTCTAGACCACAGTTACTGTGGGCAGTAACATAATAATTACAGTGCTGAAGATGGGTGAAGAGAATTGGATCATCTAAGTCTCCAGTTATTGCAACCCTTAGTCTTTTGTTTGTCTTGAATGAGTTAAGATTTCCTTGCCATTGAGAAGTGAAGCAAGCAATCAGGCTTACAATGTTCTATAAAAGGTTAATGATGGAGTGAGCTGAGTAAAATAGAAAATACTGTTTTAAAGTAATGCTTATTCATCTCTAACTGCAAAAGAAGAAAGCAAAGTAATGTATTTGCTACTAAGTGTAGAAAAATCTCTTAAGTAAGATGGCAGCTTTTGTGTGGAGTAGTCCCCAGTGGCAGAGGGGTAAGTACAAAAGCGGAAAGTCCATGTTTAGTTTTAGCCTTTGCGCTCCTCTTAATGAAGTAAAAGCCAACCTTTAACTGACGAATTAAGCCCTTAAAGTAAAACCATGGAACAGTAGTTATGCCCTTCACCTAATTTCTTACTGCTGAAAGCCTACATGAAAGAGAGCAAGATTTTGTTGGTAGGTGACTAATATAAAACATGTGTTTGCCCCCATTACCTTTCTTTCCTATAATGTAAATTTTTTTCACTTGCACATACTGCCTTTCACTAACAAGCAACAGTTTAACTTAAGAATTGAGGCTGTTTCCGTAAGACTCCAAGACTCCTGAGAATGGACTATGGACTTCCAGCAGTGCATACTTGCCATCTTCTTAAGAATACCACTCATTGTAATAGGCAGTATTTTCTCCAGGTGACTGAGAACACCACTCTGAAAATTTATTTTTCTTTTTTTCTAGCTCCAGGAAGAAAAAAAAAGAAGAATTGAGTAATGACCCAGAGCTGTTCTGTTAACTGTTTGCTATTTGCCTGTCTTCTAGTAGACTTTTTTTAAATTTTTGTAACATCCAGTAGCAATAAATGGTTGTTGGGTATAGTGATATGCAAAACACTAGTATTTGTGAGACTGCACAGCTTGTTCTGGAGTTCAGCAAGAAGCCTTATTGCATTGCTGAACATGGTTGATGAAATGAAAGTCAAAGTTGTACCCAGTCTGAATGTTTTGATTATAAAATCCCAATGATTGTGTAAGAAGCTAACACCCCAGTTCAACAAAAAAAATATGTAAGATCCTGACTTGTTCCTACTGTTATGAACCTTGTGAACTTAGAAGTGAGAAAGAGCTCATAACTCCACAACTGCAAGAATTTTCTAAGCATAGCTAGAAGAGAGGGTGATTTCAAAAGCAAATGCTCAAAACAGTACGCTTTTACAATTTGGACCCTACCAGGAGCCAGGTCTTTGTAATAGTTTAGTGAGAGTATTGCAAGGTATTTCATTCAGGAAGGCAGATACCTTCAAGAAGACAGAAATTTCAGACTGTTTAGAATTCTGTGTTCTAGCTTGTTGGGTTTTGTGAGGGTTTTTTGGTTTTTGTGTTAGTCTAGTAAACCTGTTGCGATACATCTAACTGCATAGTATTTCCCATCTTAGAGCTGTCAAAAATCCTGTCCTTTTCTTTTGCTGTGTTAGAAATGCATCTGATAAAATCCTTCAGGTCTACATAACTCTGATTAATATAATTCATCTTTGTGTTCCTGTTGAGATGCAAGCTTTTGGTGATAAAAAAACATAGACCTTAATTTGACTGATGGGTTGTGCATTGTAGTTTTGATTTGGTCAGTAGTGGCAGCATTCATCTTTCCCTACAGATGCCTTTGGCAGACAATCAAGAGTCAACGAATGGAAATCAAATCACTTACTGCCAAATTATTGTCTTGCTAGGTTTTGGTATTTCTGAGGAATAAGGTAGAAAAGTAGGGAAAGTGCTGCTGTATTTGTTGAATCAAATCTTCCTTGTGGTCAGAGCAGTGTCATTCTGTGTAATTGCCTACTCAGGATCTGTTTTACATACAGGAGCTAAACATTTAAAACTGTAAGTGTAAATACAGCAGTGTCCATCAGTTTTTGAAAGCGTCTGTTGGATTGTGACAGTAAGAGGAAACTGATCACTATGTTGATTCCTTTATTATAATAATACCTGCACAAAGCTTCTGATTTTATGGACATGTATATATATATTATGTAGTAATATGCAGCCTGTCAGAGACAGGACAGACAGCTGTTTCTCTTTGTAGTAAGAGGTTGCCTTGGTTGTGGTTCCAGGGAACACCAGGACAGCTGTGGATGTGGGGTGGTCCTGCCAGCACGTGCCCTGCATGCCTGCAAGCACTGCTGTTTGGACCTAGATCGATTACTTTTGGTTTTAATTCCCTGATGTGCTTTGCTACACAGGCACTTGAAGCAGCACAAGGAGGAGCAAGGGGCCTAGGTGTGCATCTTGGTGTGGGAAAACGAAGAGGCACATAATAATTCATCTTCTGATGGCTTTCTGGCTTCTGCCTTCAGAAACTGACCATGAAAGTGTAGTGTTGTTCAGCTGTAGGTGGTCAGATGGACAGGGAGTAATTGCTGAGAGTGACCTGCTACTGTGTGAGAGAGGTATAAATTATGTGAGAGCTATAAATTATCCTACCCTTGTAGGATAGTCAAATAAGGCCCAAATGTGGAAGGCTGTTCTGGGGAAGGATTGGGATCATCCTGCCCCTAATTCTCTTGGTGAACTGTGGGTGAAGGCCTCCAGCCTGCAGGGGTTTACCCAAGCTCCCATGGAAGGATTTAGTGTTGGGTCACTTAAGAAAATGGATTCATTATTATTGAATCTTTTATTCCAGGTACATCTCTGGGCATACCTTAGTTTGAACAAGGTACCCTTTAACAATACTCGTAGACTTTCAAATTTTGATGAGAGCCCAAGCCTATGTGAGTCGGCTGAGACCTTGCTGAAATAGGTGCTGTGCTGAGATTTAGCCACCCGTTCCAACAGTGGGGTGGGTGAATTTCAGGTCTCTGCCGTAGGAGAAATGCAGGCCCAGGCCTGCCTGCCAGGGAAGGGTACCTGCCCAGAGCTGGGACGTGGGCCAAAGGAAAGGTTCTTGTTGGCATCAAAGCAAAGATTTCTGTGTTTCTGAAGGATGAAAGCTTCAAAGTTTTAAGAGCAATTCATAACAGATGCATGATGCAAAATCGAGCTAAATTAATTAAGTTGAAAATAAATTCACTGGCTTGTTTTTTCCACTGAACTTTTTAAATAGTGGTTTTCAGCTGTTTTCTAAGAAAAAGTGTTTTTACAGAGTGATTTTTGAAGTTAAGGAGCTACCTACAATGTAATTGTTCAGGCCTCCTAGACCTTTGCTTGTCAGTAAAGGCTTAATCTTCATACCTTCATCTTTACTGTTGTTACAGTGGCAAGTAGCATCAGAGAGAGGCATCGCTGGGTTCCTGCTTTAGGTAAGCAGTTGGGCTGCTAGAATACCACATAGTCATCTTTGGTTGCCTCTTCAGAGCACACGCAGCACCTGTATAACATTCATAGGCAGGTCCCAGTCTAATCTCCTCTCCTGCTGATATATCTGCCGAATTCCCCCTGTGATCAGTGTTTGTGAAAGGAAAGAATAACTTCCTTGTTTCTGGTATTCCGATGTCAAAACTGTTGGTTTCCTTAATGTATCTGAAGCTATGCTCTTGCTTGAGAGTAGAGGGACATCCTAGCTTTAATTCTTCATTACGTATAGGACAGACCAAGAGGAGTGGCTTTCTTCAGTCTTAAGAAGAGAAGGCTGAGGGCAGACCATACTGCTGTCTTCAGCTCTCTCATGGAGGCCTTAGAGGAGATGGAGGAAGATTCCTCTCAGAGACACACGCTGTTAGGATGAGAGGCAGCAAGGATGTGAGGTATTGGGAAAGATGCCAGGAAGGTGGTCAAACATTGGGGCATGTGCACTGGGCTCCTGTCCTGAAAGCCCCTCCTCAAGGCGAGGCCATCTTCCTCAAGGTAACATTTTGCTGTTCAGCTTCTGGATGCAATTTGTTTTTCATTGGGATTCGAAGGATCTTGTAGCCCCATCTTGAGCATCAGTGTGAAGCAGTACGTGGCAAACTGCTGCAGAGGCAGCGCAAGCCATGCTTGGCCATGTGCCCTGGAAGAGGCAGGTCAAAAGCCTTAGAGCACCAAAATATCTGAGTGTGACAGGAGAGAGGGAGAGCTGGCTGAACTGTTTGGGGTGTGTGAGGCAACACTGGCAGGCAGGTACTTCCCACAGGTATGGGGCAGAAAATTTGGCTGCTGATGGGAACTGGGGAAAGAGGGTAGCGAAGAGCTGGGAGTGATTCCAGCCTTTCGGGCTGGTCTTGGTCTTGCAACTGCTGGGGTTTTGGGTCAGTCTCTATCTGTACTTTCTCCTTTCAGACTCATAGAATTGCTTTCCCAGATGTGGGATCAAGAAGTAGTACCATGAAGGCCAAGGGGAAGGAAAAACGTTCTTTGCAAGGTCACAGAGACTACATTTGGTTTTATTAAAATTGTCATTGACTGTTAATTGTCCTTATGGAACATTAGCTTTGAAATTTCCTGCAGAATCAACTGTGTGCAAATTACTTCATTCAGCCAAACTTTTGACCTTTTGGAATATACATTGTGAAGTCCCAGGACACTAGGTATTTCAAGCTTCAGATTTAAATCATGAAGCTATCCCCTCTGGCTAAAAAATAATTTTCTTTAATCTAAGTTGTATATGGTAACTTTTGAGTTAGCCCACAGTGCCTTTTTTTTTAAGTAAGGCTTTTATTTTTTCCGTTTATGAAGATCTAACATGAGTATAGAAAGCAGCTGGCTGGATGAGTTGGATTCCACCAGAAGGTTTTTCAAAGTGACTTTAAGGCAGTTGTTTCTAGACAAAGGACCTTAACATAATTTAAAAAAAGTTGTCAGTTAAGTATGAAGTAGGAAAAAAGCTAAGTGGGAAAAATTAAAACAAACAATAGCATAATTTTAAAATAGTCAGGGAGGGGTAGACAGAAACCACAAGAGACATACTGATTTAGATCAGTGGTTTTCAGCCTGTAGCCTGCAGATCTCTCTGCTCTGGGAGAGAGCTAAAGGGTCTATGGGAGAAGATTAGGAGCAACATGCACACGTATGCGTGAAAAAGCAGGAGGCTGCTGGGCTGGGGAGAAATTACATGGAAGAGTGAGGTAGGAGGAAGAAAATGGTCAATGCATGTCTGGAGAGAGCCAAGTGTTGCATGGTGCAGAAACAGGCCAGCCAGCAGTATTCTTACAGTTAAGTACTGCTGGGCCTGAGCTAGTCAGCCTGGAGCTAAGCTGGTTACAAGAGTTTTCTAGTGTGGATGTCATGCTGTACAAATGAATTTGTGCTGCCTGAGGATCTGAGGTGTTGTACCCATGTAGTGCTATATCAAGCTGTATGATCTTCCTCCATATTTTTCAAAATAGTCTAGGATTGTCTGTTTTCTATATTATTGTAGGGTACAAATATGAAGATTGGAGGGGTCATCATCTTGATGACATACACTTGAAAAAGGTGCATTCAAGGTAGTAAATTTACTCCAGCTTCAGGGCTTCAAAACTAACAGGATTGTTTTATAACTGCTGCCACTTTTTGGGCAAGTTACACAAGATGTCTGTCATATGAGACATCAGAAAATGTTCCTCTCTCCTTCTTGAGTTAGCCCCCTTTGAACTTTTATTTCTCTTTCAGAATAGAAGAAATCTCTACAAGCACCTACTTCTGACAAATTTAATGTAACTCGTGTTGACATCCTCTCTTGTTGCTGTCAAACAGTCTTTTGTGAAACCAAATTAAGGCTTTGTGGGGAATTGAATAGCTTCCTGTGAAGAAGGGAAAGAAGGAATCTTCCAGTATTTGAAATATATGACAGAATACACACTGGGTACTGTGTATAATGAGGCTTTCATCTGTATCCTCATATGAGTTTAAAAAAAAATAAAATTGCAAAGAGTTTTTAAGGTAAGTTCTGAACTGACATACTCTTTTGGTGATCAGAAAGGAATTGTTACTTTAAATGTCTATGAAACAAGTCTCTAGTGACACTTTCATAAGATTTTCTGTGACACAGACTGCTTCTAAATGTGTTTCATAAGACTTACAGCTGAATTGCTACTGCCACATAGGAACGTGGGTTTTCATTTTTTAAATGTCTTGCTGTTGCATGTGAACTTTCAGATTGAACACACTTCTGTGTGCTCTAAAAGTAAATGCATTAGGACTAAAAGGTCTGTTTGCAATTTTTTTAATAATATACTGAGTAGCAAATTCTTTATCAAAGGTCAGAGATCCTGAAGTTACCATGTCTGTGGAGGAGAGGTTGATTCCCTCTTAAAATAGCATCTGCTGCAGAAAAACCTTGGTGGAGGCAAGTCTGCAGGAAGGCAGGGCTGTGCATTAGGAGACACAGGCAGAGGCCAAGTACTGGATGAGGCTCCGCAGCTGAAGCAGTGCTTCAGCTAGTCAGGATGGAGTTTGTGTACAGAGCTCCATAGGGCAGATTGCTCTGAGTCTTGCTCAGACTTCAAATTGATCCATCTGGGCATAAAATTCTCTCAGAAGACAAACAGGGAGCAAAAAGAATTGGGAGAAAAGATAAAAGGTACCACATAAAGAAATTTCTGAGTATGTTTTTCCCTGTTTTGCTTGACCATGTGTTATAAATGGTATCATTTTTTGTTGGGACTTGTGGCTCAACTCAGTATGAGTATAGGACCTTTTCATGCAGAATTCTCCTTGTCATCCCTGTATAAGCAGTATTCTGTAATATTACCTTATTTGTCTCATTTCCGGATGCTTTGGATTTAAGAATTGCTGAGTTCATGGGAGAAATTTGAAGGCAAAGTTGGGTGTGGGAGACAAACGCGAGGACATTTTCCAAGTTTGTGTCAAGCACTGGTTCTTGCCACGTGTTTATACATACATTCTGAATTCTTCCCACTGCACATCAGACAAAATATCACCAGCAGGATGAAGGATGCTAAGCAAAAGTTAATTGTCCTCAAGCCGTTTATTAAAAAAAAAATATTTCTGATGGTTGTGATGGTAATGAGCGTTTGGCTCATTGCAATACCATTACTGTACTCATTTTAAACATGTTTCATTACAGTTTTCCTTTTCAAGAATCCATAAAAAATTTTTTTGAGGATTGGTACCAACCCCTGTTCTGCTTGTTTTCTTGAAAGAGATTTGTCTAGATTGATCTACTTTTTTGTTTGTTTGAGTTTGGCCAAAGTATGGGAGAGCTCATGGATTTTGTAAAAAGCTTAATAGCGATTATTTAAACATTTTGATCCCATTCTGACTTAACTGAAAGAGGAGAATTTACTCAGGTTAATTCTGAATGAGAGCATGAGCAGGTAAAGACTTACTTTAATTATGGGTGTGACTGATGATGAGTGGATGTAGTGGACTATAGAAATCAACAAATCCTTCCCCTAAGATTTTTAGGATCCCTGGAGCTTTGGAAAATATTTTCTGATGTAGGAGAAAGTTTTCTGTGAGGAAAAATTATCTCTTTTTTTTTTTTCTCTCTACTACCTTTTCTCCAACTGTGTTTTGTTTTTTTTCCACTCAGAAATGTGTATGTTTCTTTGAAGAGGTGTGAACGCTGAAGACAGCAACATAAACAAATGGTGTGTGTGTTTAGCAGCTACCACTGTTGGTACCTCTGGAAAACAAACTAGTGCTATAGAAGATTAAAAACTGGTGTCTAACTTTGAAAATGCTTGGGAGACGTGTTTATACACAACTTTCCTGTTTCTTCTGTAACTTAATGTACCTGGCTGATGAAACCTATACTGAGACTCTGCTGTGGCCTCCACCAAGGAGTTAAATGCGTTCAATCCCAATACAAACTTAATTTTCAAGCTCTCATAGTGTATAAGTTCCCATATTTTGGCATTAGTCTGAATATACTTGGCAATTTAAAACATGCACATAAATGAGTGTTTATATTTCTGTTTGAATGTTTATGCATGTGAATAATTTCACTTTTAGCGCATTTATACTCCGCATGTCCAAATGCTGCACAAGGAGGGAGTTTACTGGTGATTTTAAATAGTATTATATTTACTCTTCAAAATAATATTATTGTTGAAGTAAGAAGATGGGCCTCTAAAACCTCAACAGAAAATAGATTCTATTTTAGATTGGTAAATCCACTCAGTTTCTATATTTTTCTGTACCTATTGAGAGAATACATACTCAAAATCCATACAGATGATATTTTAAAGTTATAATTACTCGGTGGTACTCAAATTAACATTATTTATTTTGCTGTTCAATTTTTCTTAGTAAATTTATATTCTATTTCTCGCTTTAGTTATTTGTTGTCAGCTCTAGAACTGTAATAAATTCTCAATAAACATGAACTAATGTTAAGCTGAAGAACTTTTTAAAATGCTTTAAAGATATTTTTTAATTATTATATTGCTTTCATATTAAAATAGAAATCAAAATCCTAGGGAACTATTGTTTTTAGAAGAGACTTTTCTGAAAGGAGTATGACAATTTCCTAGGCAGGTGAATGGCCACTTCTAGCCACCAGGTTAGCAGACATGAGGGCAGATTGGATAAGAGTTTGTTCTTAGTTTAGGTGTGAACTGGGGCAGAATGGAATTAAAGCACAGTCTGAGCATCTCCTTTGTCTCCTTTGTGAAGAATAAAAAAGCTGATGGTCACATTCATAGTCACTGCCTGATTTTTGTGAGAATTCTTTGATCAACTGGGGGTTATAGGAAGGAAGAAGACAGAAGCATTACAGAGAACAGTGAGTATCTATGATGTCTATTAGTTTTAAGAAAGAAGAAAACCTGCCTTTTCAGAAAATTCAAAATGACATGCTCTGAATTTATTCTTAGTGTATCAGAGCAGTGAAGGATGTGAATCACAGTTTTTCCATGGTGATTCTTTTGTTTAATAATTTTTGCATTCACTTTTTCTGCTAATACATGGATGGTTAAATCTACTCAGTCCTTGTCACATTTCTAAGCTTCTCATTTTGGTATTTCTGCCAGCATTCAAGCAGTATTCATTCTTACCTGATCTCCACTCTCTCTATTTCCTTACTAGCCTGTGGTTCAGAAATCATTTCCAGTTGTATACTTCCTTTTCTCCACATGTTTTGCTTATCCCAGTCCTGTTTTTTAATAGCCTATTGGGAGATTGGGTAAGAATCTAAATTTCAAATCAATATTTTAATGTATAATAACTCTTTTTCAGTTTTAAAGTATAGGCGAGCTTTAGTAGGGTATAACATCTTCACAAAAGCATGCTTATTTCTTTCACTGCAAGTGTTGGTTTGTGGTGACATTTGTAAATAGTAATTCCATTCTCTAGTATAAAGCAAATGATAGAAGTTCTTTATAGAAATGCCTACTTTTTGCTTATAGTTTAAGTTGCCTTTTTCAGTAAAAGGTAGGTTATATATCTTTTGTCACACAAACTTGTATTTAGGAAGAGCAGAAAGTGGAGGAAAATAGCATTGTGTGTAATCTACAGTTTGTGCTAACCTGTGGAAGAGATCAGTATTGTAAAAGATAGGTAGATATAGTGCTTGAAGATACAGGTTAGAGATAGCTTTTGTCAGTGTTACGTTTATGGTTGGACTTAGATGATCTGAAAGGTCCCTTCCAACCTAGACCAATCTATGATTCTGTGATCTCCAGTTTGTGTTAACCTTTATTATCATAGTAGCCATTTAGGCAGTCTCTTTTTTTGTGCTGATCACTATGATCTTTGTTACAGGCAGATACCACGGAAGCCAGAAGCACCTGCAGTCACTTATGCAACATATCGAGGTTCTGCAAGGATTAGGCAGCTACTGAAGAATCAATCAGAAATGGCTGAAAAAGGAGAAGAACCTACTGAGAACAGAAATAGTTCAATGATCAAAGAAAATGGACAAATCCGAAGAACTGTCTGTCCGAAATCACACTTAATAAAAGAAAACGGAGAAGATGAGGGTAAAGATTGTGAAGTTGATGTCAAAGTAAATTCTTCTGCAGTTAAAATGGGAACAAAAAAGACTGGTAATGCTCAGCACTGCATGGGTACCAGTAAGCATGAAATAACTCCAAAACCCACAACTTCATCTACTGAATCATCTCATGAGGCAGACTTAAAACATACACCTGCTTTAGCTGCAACAAAAGTTAAAAGGGCATGTTCGCTAGATTCCTTACTGTCATCTAGTCATAGAAACAATGACATCATAGGAGGTTCCATTTCCCAGATTAACAGCTCCCTTAACATGAGTGGTGATTTGTTTGTAAAAGAAGTTGGACTGCTGGGAGAAGCAGAAGCTCGGTTTCAGGCAGACAAAAGTACCACTTCTGACTCTGATAAAGCAAATCATTGTCACAAAGCAGCTAATAAGGAGTCCACACAAGAAGTGCAGGATGCATGTCTACGTTCACACAAATCAAAAAATAAGATAGTTACTCAAGTACAGGTGAGTAAGGGAGAACATTGCTGTAATCATCAAATGGATAGTTACTCGGAGCTAACATTGGATGTCCAGATGCTTCATTCCAGTACCACTACGTTTCAGCAGCAAGCAGGTCAGCATACAGACAGTGCAAATAAAGACAGTGATCCAAGAAAAAGCAATAGGCAGAAAACTGTGGCAGCTGTAGAAAGAGTGCAAAATTCACAGAACTTTCTTACTACTGCTCTTTTACCTTTTGATGATACCATTTCAGTTAGCGTGGAGTCCAGAGGAAAAAAATGCATGACTGGAGGTAATCTAACTGCCTCAGTGTTACCTATTAAAAATGATGAAGATCTAGTCCTGGGCAGGGAGACTTGTAAGAAAGAATTGAGTGATTTAGGGAAACAAGTGCATGTACAGAATGATCAGCCCTTAATTCTTGTGAAGAATTCTAAGGATGCTGCCGTGCTGCAGACTGGTTTACCTTGTCTAGAAACTGAAGGTTTGAAAACAACAAAGGTTTTATCTGAAGTTGCAGTGGAAAACCATGCCAATGTATCATCATGCATGCATTTATGTGAGAGTATGAAGTCTAACTTCAATGAGCTGACAGCACCGCTTTCTGTTACCAATGAGTCTGCTTTTGAAACTAGAGGATGTTGCTCAGCTTCTCTTCACCCTAATTGCAGGACCAAAAATCAAACTATTGGGAAACGAGAAGTCAGTTTAAAAGATGGGCGAGAGACTCTTTCTCATCCTGATCTTGAATGTGATAAGAGCAAATACTTTGAGCCTGTAGAGATGAGCCCCTTGGAAAGTCCAGTTCCTGTCCACAGCTGTTCCCTTGAATCTGTTCAAGACATTCCTGCCAAGGCACTAGCTATACTCACAGAAGATAACATAGCAAAGCCTGCATCTTGCCCTTTAACCAGCACTGACAGGACAGATGATCATACTCCTAATGCTCCTGAAATCAGCAAGGCTGGTATGAATGGTGTTGATCTTGTTCCTTCTAAGTGTAAGGATTATGCCTCTGAACTTCCCTCTCATATTTTTAAGTCACAAAAAAACAGTACGGAGGCTTCTTATTCTGCCTTAAGGTATGGAGAAAGACCTTTGACCAACCATTCTGCTTTCATCTGTGAAAAAGATGTTGATGTTGACATCATTTCTGAATCTCCACTCATTTCTGAAGACAGGCATACTAATTTTTCTTCCAAACAGGAAAACAGTAATAAGCCTAGGATATCACCCACAGTAACTAATTCTTCACCTGTTGACCAAGGAAAAATGCCTTCTGCTACTAACTCTGAAAATGGCCAGACTGTTAGATGGTCTGCTGCTTCTGAACAAGACAGCTTTATTTTTCCAGCTGCTGAATTTAGGAGAATAATCCCTGAGGACAGAATGACTGAGGCACCGCTTTGCTCAGAAAACCCAAGAGCTTCATGCCTGGCTAGTTCTCTGGAATCTGACCTTACTGCAGCTATTCTTGGTTGCTCTGCTACTGGAATAGGTGGAGACAGTGTTTGCATCCCCAGGTCCTCTTCAGCTACTCTGGGTTCCAGAGAAGCCACCATCCTTTCCATTTCTGCCTTGGAAACGTTGAGTGTTGCTCAGGGGAATGGTTATTCCTCCAGTCACAGAGCTGGTAATGGGGCAGAGGAGATCTCTGCACAGCAGGCTGATAGCAGTATCTTGGCAGAGGCAATGCCATCCCCTATCAGTCCTTTGAAATTTTTGGAAATAGCATCTGAGTCAGCCTATACCGAGAGCATGTGCAGCAATGCTGTGGGACAGTTGAATCTTGGTAACCATACTTCTGTTATCTCAGAAGCCCCTTCTGTGATGAATGATCAAACAGCAACTGCACCTGCAGAGTCAAATGAACTCTATTCTAAGGAATTACAGGAAGATACCAATGTGGAAGAACTAGAATGTGCTAAATTCCAAGATGCTGCTGTTTTGTTTAAAAAAGCTGGAGAAATAGTGGACTCCGTTTTACGCTTGGCTATAGAAGAAATAATAGCAAAACAAGCCCTTGGTGTCTGCCAGCTTTGTGGGAGCAAGGATGGTTTAATGAATGTGGATATTCTAAATGATCAGAAAGCTGAAACTGTACAGTTGAAAGCAGAAGAAATCCAGTCAACTGTGCCATCGTTAAAACATTTTAATGACAGCAACAAAGGAGGCTTATCTTCTTTTACAGGAAATGAAACACTGGATACAAATAATCAAGATGAAAAGATACTATCTTACATCCCTGATAAAATTGACCTACATAGTGCACTAGCACTAAAAGCAAAAGAAATAATTGATGAAGTCATTAACTCAGCCAAACAAAAACTGGCATCCAATCAGTGGCAAGGCTGTGAAAATAAAAGGTCCTCTGAAAAAGCTGAGCCAGAACCTAAAACTGAAACCCCAAAGATTTTAAACCTGGATATGATGTTACCTGCTGAAACACAGGAGCCAACAGAGAAGGTGGAAACTTGGAGCGTAGCTGTGAACTGTGATAAGGCAGATTGCTCAGGTTTTCCTTTACTTTCAGATGGTATGGAAAATGGCATAGATTGGCCCCAAAGGGGTGAAAAGATACCAAATAATGCATTTACAAATCAAACAAATGGATTTCTACCCAGTGATAGTTCAGCAAGGCCAGAATCAGATCTGATGACACCAGCCAAAGAGAGACACAATAAGAGGGTGTGTGAACATCTGGCTGCAGCAGAGTTGTGTGGCAAAGCTGGAGTATCAGCAACTAGTAGAAAATCTGATGGATCTTTACATTTAATACATAGAGATACTACTGTTACAGAGGAGATGCTTTTGTCATTGCAGTTAAAAAATTCATGCAATAATACAAATTTGCCAGAGTGCACATTGCTGCCAGCTGTAAACGTTAATTTGTCATCTTTTGTACCTGATGAAGAATGTATCAGCATGCAGGACAATAGCAGTCCTCAGAGTTCTCTGGAAAGCAATGCAGAAGACAGTCCTTATGAACACTGCAGCAGAGAAGCTGCAGAAGTACCACCTGCACTAGTAAAAGCAACCTTAGAAGATCCAAAGGCAGTGGACAGTAAAGAGGAACTACCAGAAGAGGCAGGTGAGATAGCAGAGGTTAATCCTGGATTAAATGCACAGTTTGCTGTACCAGAATTGGCTGTTATTGGAGAGAGCAGTGAAAGGAAAAACCGCTTCAGTGCAGTTTTTGTCCAAAATAATGAGAATCTGAAGCAGGTACAAATGAAGGATCATGACATGAAGAGAAATTATCAGCTTGAAGAAAATGGTTTGGACTCTAGTGATGACATGAAGGAGCCAACAGATCTTTTGTCCACTTCTCCACTAATTGAACAGTGGGAAAACAATTCTTTTACTATAATTTATGAGGGTGCCCTTCAAACTGAGAACAAAGCTGTCTCAACTGATGATATGCAAACTGGTTTGCTTTCTTCTTCTGTTCTGCCTTTGGATAACATAGATCATCTAACTTGTGAAAGAGCAAAGAGTAAACATGAGCCAGCCTGTCTTTATGGGAAGGGTAACAAGTTGAATGAAGCAACAGATAGTCGTAGCTCAGAGTCATTTCTGAGTGTGGAGGCCAAGCGCTGTAGAGTGTATCCTTTCTCTTTGTCTCCAATATATGAAGATGACAGCTCCCAGGAAGACTTAGTTTCCACAGATGTGTCACCAGAAGGCCGCCCTGGTGGAACATCTAAAGATAATACTGGTGATGCTTCTGTGCTGTCCCTTCTCCAGTCGGTTTCTGAGCGCTTACAGTTTACTACTCGGTTCAGTAAAGAGGATGAGGAGGAAGGAGTGGAGGATGATGATGAGGAAGAATCATGGTATGAAGAAAATATGCTTGATGTTGAGAGAGAACAAGAATGTCTTCCCAGTCAGTGGAGAGGAAATTCAAAAATGACCCGTCTATCAAATGACCAAACTAGATCTTTGTTTCCTGAACAATCACCTCTTCTTTCAAAAGAACAGCTTGACTCTAAGGAGCAACCAGAACTGTTTGCAGATGCTGCTTCTCCCAGTCAGACACCTTGTAAACCAGTTTCACAGAAAACTGATGTCACTTTCAAGCATCCTCCTACAAGTGTATACTACCAGTATTTGAAATCTGCCAGCAATTGCTCCTTTGAGAAGAGGACAAGGTTTGGAAGCATTCTCCAGGACATGTTGCAGCCAAAGATTCACTGGTCTCAAGACAACACCATGCCAAAACTGGAAGAATTGTCAGCGGTAAGATGTCATGTCACATTATATTAGTAATCAAATCTGTTATCCCACATTCAAAATTGCTGTCTCCCTGCTCTCCTTACTCCCTTTTTAGGGATTTGAGCAATTATTTGATTTTAACAGACTGATTACTCTCATTTATGATAATAGCTTTAAAAAAAAAAAAAAGTCTGATGATAAAATAATTTAGAAAACGGCATCCTTGGTTCAGCACACAGATGAAAGTGACTTAGTTGTGAAACAGAAGATGTGAACGGAAAAAGTAGGAAAATATGCATAATAGCAAGTCTGTATAATAGCAAAACACAGACCTGCCCATGCTAAGGGCATTTCAACCTGAAGATGGATGTGCCTTCTGTATGAAAAATTGTTCCTTCCTTTCTTCTCCTTCTGAGATTAGTAGAGCTGTATTGACAGAAAAAAAAAAAAAAAAAAAAAAAAAAAAACAAACCAAAAAAACCCCACCTATAAATACCTGCTTATTGGTCTACTTCATTGTTTCATCACAGAGTCTTCTACAAATTGTAGCTCAGTTAAAGAATAAGTAATATAGCTACATCTGTAGATTAGCATTTCTTTTTTAATTTATTTAAAGCAATGGCAAATAAAGGCATGGAAACAGTTCTTCCAATATTTAGAAATTGAAAGTGCCGCATTGACCAAATGTGTAATTGAAAAATAAAGTCTGACCATGATGTTGGAAATATTTCAGTCTGTGATAGAGGCCTGTTCTGGTTTTGCCACTGTTAAAACATTGTTGGGGTTTTGACCAATCAGGATGACAGATGATGACCCCTCCCTCCCCCTCCTCTAAGAAAAAGAGAAGAGAGGAAGAGATTTATGGGTTCAGAAAAAAGCTAAACTACGCTTTAATGAAAATATAAATAAATAACAAACAATAAATAACAAAAAGAAAAATTTAAAAAAAAAAAGTATACAGTATATGCAAAACTGTATCAAGCTCCCAGGATGACAATCACGTCACCAGCAGGCATCAGGAACTGTCCCAGACTGGACTCAGGGATGGACAGGAGCTGGATTCCAGCTCTGGAGTCAGGAACGCTCGGATAGGGATCAAAGGCAGAGGAACAGACAGGGTCTTCCTCAGGTGTTGGCCATGGAAGGAAGAGAGTTGACCCTTTGATCCCTCAGCTTTTGTACTGAGCNATCACGTCACCAGCAGGCATCAGGAAAAGTCCCAGACTGGACTCAGTGATGGACAGGAGCTGGATTCCAGATTTGGAGTCTGGAATGCTCAGATCAGGATCAAAGGGAGACAAACAAACAGGGTCCTTCTTGGATGTTGGCCACCAAATAAAGAGTTGTTGCTTTGATCCCTCAGCTTTTATACTGAGCGTGGTGCTGATGGGATGGAATACTCGTCAGTTTTGGGTCACCTATCCTGTCTGCTCCTCCCTGCAGGTGTGACCCCTCTACGCTTTTCCACTTCTGACCCTCTAACAAGGCAAATATGAAATTACCTGGCCTTGGTTGTTATAGCAATAAGTATAAGCCAGGGCTTATTCGGTTAAACTTTTTACACCAGCTCTGAATAACATTGAAACAAATCTTGGCTGTTTCTGCTAGTAACAGTTGCATATGTGTAAGGAATAGTGGACCCAGCATAGGCTGTCTATGCTTTGTGCTGGTGTTGTAGGTGTTAATAATTGTTTTTTTCTGTGTCCTTTTAATTTCAGAACGTCATTGACAGGGCAATTCTCAAATACAATCCAAGACCAGGAAAGGTAAGCAAAATTTGTGTCATACAATTCAGTTGACGTGTAATAATGTGTTACACTAAAATTTTTGAAAGAAGAGCGTCTGAAGTTAGTCTATTTTTGTGTATTTTAATAGTGCATATGCTTGCACATGCTAATAATGAGATTATATTATTAAAAATACTCCCACTGGCAATTTTACTGTATTTCTGTCAACAGCTGCTGGTTTAGCAGAGAAAAATGTGTAGCGTATCAGCTGAACAGGCACAAAGTGAAATGTGTTTTATTACAAGCAAAAAATATGTCTCTATACTGTATGTTGAAATGGGCCCTCAATCGTATGCATTGTATGTTGTTTCAGATTATTATTTATGATATTTGTGGCAATAAAAGTAAACAAGAAGTTCATTCTGATGTGCTAGATACCACGTCCTGGATCTTTCCCATTGGAGCATTACTTAGGATAATTAGAGGATGGTAAGAAATCCAGGTCATATTTAAATAAAGTCTTTCCAAAAGACTGTATATGTTTTTCTCTTGTATTTTTATTTTTTATTTATGACATACGTCTGATCTGCAAGAGTGCCTTTTTCTTTCTTTATAATTAGACTGATACCAATGAAAAAAAGGTTGAAACAAGGCTTCAAATGCTGCAGTACAAAAAAAAAAATTATCGTTTCTCCTGGGAACTAGCTTCAAACAGAAAGTTTCTAATAGAATCACAAGTAAGTTTAGCCTTATTGCCTGAAGTGCCAAGACAGTACAGCCATAATTGTCACTAGAAGCGAATGTTTGCAAAAAAAAATGTTTGGTTTTTTTACGCTTCAATTTCATTATACAGTAGCTGTGGCAAAAAGACCATAAAATGAACAATCTCAACTGCTGTTTGTAATATGGCATTTAGAGAAATGTGGATATACAAGTACCTTTAAGGTAGATTTTGCAAGTGTTTCTCAGTTTGTTTGGATAGCTGGGGCTGGACCATGTCAGTTGTTGCACTGGAATTTAGTTGGGAGCACTTACAGTGAATGTTTCTGACTCAGCCTTAGTAACAATGCCTGTCACATTTATGCAGTTTTCAGGCAGCCTTGTTTGCTTTTGCATATATTTCTTTCATGTTCTAAGAAACACTGAATGCCGTTACTAGTATGTATATGTTTTATGCCTTCCGTAGTGTCTGCCTGAGCAGGATATATTTTCATATGCTAATTAATATGTATATTTTATGCCTTGCATAGTGTCTGCCTGAGAAGGACATGCTTTCATGTGTTAATTAATATATTAGTTCCAGTAAAATAAGGCTTTTATTTACGTTGTGGTTTAGCTGCATTTTTATACAGTTAATATTTTAACTTACATTAGGCTACATCCTGGAAGAGAACTGTGTATTTTACTTTTAAAGCAGAGAAGTACAAGCCCTGTATTTATCTAAAGTGAACATGACTACTGAAGGGCAGCAGAAGAAAAGTCTGATAGTTTACTCGATAAGGTTTGCAGCAAATGTACTGTGTAAGGACAGTCTTACCTAACAGCAGCAACTCCGTTCATTATATCATTATTACAGTTGGATTTTTTATGAGAAACCAAAGTTCCAGGGTCAGAAATATGTACTAGAAGAAGGAGAGACTGTGCTGGATCACCTTTGGGATCTCCCAAGCATGAAACACCATCGAAGAAACCTCACAGTTGGCTCAGTCAAACATGTAACAAAGGTATAGACTTTGTTAATAATATACTCACATACATAACTATTTTGTTTGCAGTAGTGGTGTCTTACTAGCAGTGGACAAGGTATGTATGCTGTGCTTCTGATTTTATTCAAATTTGCTATGAATCACATTTTTTCACCTTCAAGATAAATTTTAGGGCTTTTGCAGTGCTAAATTTATCTTTCTCCATGAAGGTAATGGGCAGATGGATTTTCTTTCTTTGCCACTATCTTTACCTGACACAGTGACTTAGATCCCTTTAGATGTTTACCTGTCCAGTTAATTGAAATTAAATGGAATCAATTCATATTTTCCAAAGAAGTGTTTATCTTAAGCCTAAACTACCTACTGTGTCTACTCGGCTTCTGTTGCAGAAGTTAGTAGTTGCATTTCCAATTCCATGTAGACAAGTGGTACACCTCAGCATCTGGCTCTGGCTACAGCCAGAAATTTAAAAGGCGTTTTGTTGAAAAGATAGAAATCAAATGCCTAAAACTAAATATAACGTAGCCATTGTTATGCAGTGAATGAGGAATATATTTCCCAGATCGTGTGATTTAAGAAGACTTAGTGCTTTTGTATTTGAGCATAACATTCCAGTTATTTACAGGGCAATGGCCTTTTACTGCAAGAAAATTATCATTTATATCACAATGTGAAAGCTTTTCAGAAAAACTGGTGTTTCTTTGTTCTTTGCTGGTACAGAGGTCATTTTAAAACTGATAAACTTTTAGTCATCAGTACAGAACCATAACATTATAACAATTAGAAATACTTCTTCATTCTCTCATTAAAATTTAACAATAAATAAATAAATTCAAAAGAGGCTGGCTGAGGGCATGAACAATCAGTTTAATATTTATTTGAGCTAAACAAATTAAAAGCGTTTGATGCTTTGGAGTATGAATATGGATCAATAATGTGGAAGGCAGCTAAATAATTAAAGAAGTACCACAATAACTTGTGGAACTGTAGTCTGAAGGCAAGAGAAGCTGGGTATGTCTTGGGTATCAAAGAAAGCCCTTCGATAGGCAAGGCACTGTGGTTAACTTCATCGTGCTTCGTAAAAATCTTTGTAATACAGCTAAATAGGCTTGAGCATTGTTGTTCTTCTTCCAGTATGTGGTTCATTGGTATGGAATACAGATGGAAAGCTTTATTACAGTACACCAGTTCAGTAATCAACACTGTTTCTTGTGTAACTTAAACTTCTAGCGTGCATGCTTGTTTGGTGCGAGGACTTTTGCTGTTAGTCCGCAGGGCTGGTTGGAGCTGGGGTGGCTGTGGAACTTGCTAGGGTGGATTTTTTCCTCAACCTTGTTTCATGAAAGAATCCCTCTCTTTTAGATTGTACGTCTACTTTTAGAATGTAGCTTGCCAATGCACTACTTTTTTTTTTTTTTCCAATGAAAAATAAAGGCATTAGTTTTAATTGACCAATAGCCATTTCTTTTTTAGGCAGCTTGTGTGTATGTGGTCTAAAGAATCACATGTTTTACTGTCATTCTCTTTTTCATAGGCTGGGTAGCTTGGTGGCTTTTCTTCTGTCCAGTTTGATCATACGAGCTGTGTGTCCACGCTGCCTGGCTTGTTTTCTGGTTCTTCAGCTGGCTTTTTGTGATGCTTGTTTAATGGCTGCTCAGATGCCTTGAGTTAGCAAATTTGAAAATTGGCTAAATATTTGAGAAGAAAAAGGCTTGCCAGAAGAGAAAAACAGATGTTCACTAAAGAAATGGTAGGAGGTACATTTGATATTTTTATTTTTTACAGGCAGATGCTAGCTTGCTGAGAAACAGTCTGCCAGTAGCTTTTTCCTCTGATTTGGCTTCAAGCTTCCACAAAAAGCAAAGGTTCTGTTAGCTTTGTGGTTAGCCTGTGGCTTGACTTGCTTTGGATATAGGCATTAGATGTATCCATGTGTGTTTAATTTGAAGGAATTTAGGAAGCAGGGAAAAAGGATCCCAAAGGAACAGATCATACAACTAGTAAAAAGAAGACCCATTTGAAGTAATGGGAAGTCTGAATTCCGCTAAGGCAGGTCAGCAAGAGCTTAAGCTAGCAAAATCTGCCTGCTCATGCAGGTTCAATGCAGCTCCTGCAAAGCAATGTGTTTAGGCAAGCCAGTTCTCTCATCTACTACAAAGGCACGTATTAATCTTACGCCATTGGACGGCTTTTTCTATCTGTCTCTGGAAGCTCAGAAAGGATGCTAAAGGTTCCTTTCCCAAAAACAAGCTGAGAGGAGTTGCTAATGTTTCCAGTCCGAAGTAATGTTGTAAACCACTATTTTGCAAGGTGGTGAGATCTGAAACAGAGGTTTATAATCTCTGTCTGCAAGACAGTTAGGCAGCGAATAACTGGATTCTTTGTGGACTCTCCTTAAGCAAAGCTCTTGTAATGGATGTTCACAGTATTACATGAAGGGTGTGTTTCTTTTTTGCATGTGTTTTGCTAGGTGAAGTTGTTAATTCAATCAGTGACTACTTTGTCGGGTGCTATAGGAAGACACCTAGTAGCTTTGTATTGCCTCATTGAGATGTTGATATTTACAGGACAGTAATCATTAATTTCCTTGCTATTATTTTATTTCACTACCAGCTCTGTTGAGTTCTGTAGTTTGGTTTGTTAGTGATGGGCAATAGCAGGAAGACTGGAAGAAAGTTACAGATGAATAAAATGAATAAAAAAGGCTGGAGGACCAACAGAAAGTAAGGTTTAAATTAAAATAGAAAATGTTGCAGTAGCTGACAAGTCCTCAGGACAAATCATTTATCAAAAGTGAGATGCATGTCTAGACTGTATTAGCAACCACGTGAATACCAAAACTAATTAGGCCTGGTTTTCAACGAACTCTTCTCTCATCACTGCTTTGGCATTTAGCGTAAGAAGCCAAACTTAAGTCATTCTTTGTCCTATTGACGTAAAAGGCTACCTCATTTAAATAGGCTGTTTTGATCACTTCAGTTGCTGCAGCTTATAGCTCCAAGGAGAACACCTAACAGTGCTCAAATTATTTAGCCCTGCTGGTGCCGTTAGGGCTATAACACTAGATCAGAAGAAGAAATGGCTAAGACCACCTTGAGGGGGTTGAAGGCTCTGGGTCTCTCACTTACGGTGGAGCTCTTTGTACTAAAAATGTCAGAGATGCCACCAAAGAGTAGTATTTAATGCTAAGGTCTTGAGAGTATTGTTAACCTTCTTCAGAAGAAGCCTTAACCTTTCTGCTGAGAGGCTTGTTGTTTTTTCTGGAAGTGTCTTCTCTATAAGCTAGTGAGAGTATTCCCTGTGCTTTTCAAAAACATCTCTGCAGCCAAAAGACTGTAAGGGAAGCACAGGCACTGCAGGATAACTGTGTGGAGGCAGGAGGAGAGTACTGCAGAGTAAAGGAAGATAGAGTGGGTTGCCTGGAGGCTGTGACCTACCGAAGTATTTGCTGGTTGTGTGTTATCATTGGAAAGGAACATAACTACCTCTTCAGTTTGCTGTGCTTCTAATTCAGTTTTTGCATGACATGTCAGTAGGATAATGAGTGTGGCATGAGTTTTGACTGCTTGTGGTGGGGGTGGGAGGGCCGGAGGGGATATAGGGAGGAAACTTTCTAGTTTTGGATCTGGCCTGAAACACTATGGTAATAGTTTTGCATGGTAATAGATTTGCATGTGGGTATCTTATTAGAAAATCTTGACGCCTTGCAAATGAAAGGGCTTTGGGACTGAAGGATCTAGTTCTCAACCTGAATGCTATCATACTTGTGTGGTTTTCATTTTATTTCTAAAGATGGTAGCTTTGTTAGGAATGTTAAAGAAGCCTCTGAAAGTTATGATGCCTATTAAGTATGCTCAGGCAAATACGAACATGCTAGGGCAAATATTTACCAAACTAAAGTTTACATGCTTTAAATTATATAAATTAATGATATCGTATTTGATTGTACATCTGCAAACACATAGTGTTCACCTCATCCATAAATACTAAATTTTACCATTTTCTGCAGTCTGCAGACTCAATAGTTAAGTCCAAAATGTATATTTGTGATTTTAAATAAAGGTGCTTAAAAAATACAATTTACTTGTTGCTTAAACGTTATTACCTTTAAAAATAGATATTTGAATTGCTTTTGATGATGATCTCAGGTTGCTGCGGGACTTTATGGACTTAATCTAGTCACAAAAAAATGCCATTGCAATGAGAAGAGGGTTTTTTATGACTGTCAAAATCTGGCTGGAGGGAGATGGTGTTAAGTTAAAAGTAGGAGAGATTTTTATTATGAGTGCTTGTGCTTTACCTTCCCTTTGCAGAACTGCTACATTCTTCATCTGTTGAGGGTGGAACCTGCCTCGTGAGCTTCAGAGTCAGGAAAGCAAACTTGAAAAGAGAATGCAGACTGGCTTTTTCCAATCTTCAAATGAAAAAAAAACCAAACCCCAACAACCTCCTACTGAATTAAAATTAAAAAAAACTCTGTCTCGTGTTCTGTCTGAGCCTGCAGGCAAAGATACTTTATTTTGCCACTTGTCTAGTCTTGTAAACCCTTTCTTTCAGAATCTATCTGAAACCATTAAGACTCTGGTATCATTATTTGTGGAGTTCTTATAGGTGCAACTTTTGGTTTTCTATATCAAGCTTTATTATTGGATTCAGAGATAGCAGCCTTATGGGGTGTTGCTAGGAAAAAAAAAAAAAACCATGAACAATAAATATTTCTTAGCTGTGATTCAGTAAGATACATATACATTTGAAAAGTATGAGAAGACTTCTTTTAAAAAACCAAAATTGCCTAGTAATACACTTGGAATTGAAGAATGATGTTCCTTAGCACTTTGCCATAAAGTGGTGTTGTACTAAAAGTCTTTTTTTTTTCCCTAGTTTCTCTGGGTTTGCTCATTGGAAAATAAAATTCTGGTATTGCAGTCTTTGTTCTGAAAACTAATAATATGCATTGTTTGCAAGGTACAATACAGAGGAAACACTAGTTGCCAAAACAGTGTACTGCATGACTTCAAGTCTCATGAGGAAAGTGAAATAACATCCTGAAGTCATCTATTACAATTGCCATGTTTATTGCTGACAGTTAAATAACTACTGAGAGAACTTTGCTAACAAAGAAGGGATGTGTTTCTAGGTGGGATGTTACTCTGTCATTTGAAAGCTCCACTCAAAGCCTGTACGTAAAGGGAGAACAAGCAGGTGTTGTCATGAGATGAGGTGCTGTAACTTTAAGAGCATTTGTGCACTGATGCTGGGTTTCTCTGCAAGCTCTTGTGTTTTGCCTTTCCAGTCTGGTAGAAGCCACAGGCCATGTGGGATCTCATGAACAAAACCAGTGGCCAGGTGCTTCCTTGAGGGCACCCTCAGGGACAACTTCTCGTCCAGTGCATGTGCAAGGAGCATCTTCTTCCAGCCACAATTAGGACTTTAGGGTCTCTTTATGCTGTCCAAGCCCATATGCCTAATGCAAATGGCCCCATGAGTAAGGAAGATAAGGGAAAGGGTGCTGTGAAGTTATCACTGAGAACTGAAGGTTTCCAACTACAGCTGAGCAAACTCTGTAAGCACATGAGCTGCCTTTCATTGTAACAGCAAGACTGTTCTGCGATGTGCTGCTGAAGCAAGGCCTTAAAGGACATCCTTACTGATTCATGACATGTTTGAATGCCAAAAAGTATTGGCAATGCATTTTATATAAATATTATTAAGCTAATGTGGTTCATTAAAATCCCTGAAATTCTAGAGAAGATCATGTGTTCAACAAGTTGTTCTTCAGCATGGAATCTATCAATAGAAAACTTCCAGTAAGGTAACAGAGGCTGTTGCTCCATAAAAACATAAAAATTGCTAGCTAAAGTGTTTACTTAACAAAACAAATATTTTCCATTACTGTTTTTCTTTTTTAATCTAAAATGCTGTAGAGTCATTTAACATGACAGAAAATTGAACTCATATGGCTTGAAACTGTAGTCAGATGTGCTACAGAACTTAATCATCAATGAGTGGGAGAAGTGGGAATGAAGTACTAGACATTTCTAGAAACTTTTAGTTATGCATGTGTCATGTATCTGTATGTGTGTTTTGGAAGCACTGTTTTTAAAAAAAATAAAACTCAGTATTATATGCATGGTTTGTCTATCAGTAAATACTGTTGAATCATTTACTTGGAGAGTATTTAAACAGTTTTTTGAAGGTAGCCTAACAGGCATGAATACATAATTTTTCTTCAAAAGTTAGTGGAAGCTGGAACTTTACTGCCCTTAGCTTTTCTAAAAATCTCAGTATTCATTTAAAAACCTTCTGTTGGATGAAGCCAGGAGTTAGAAGGGTGAGAAGATGGGGAAAAGAAGGAAACATGACTGATCCTTCTCCTGCTGCAATGAGGCAGACTCTGCAAGTGTGGATATACCTTTTTGTTTTGTTTCTGCAGGACTGTGTTGTTCCAGAGGTAGAGTTCTGCCTGGCAGCTGGTGGTACAGAGGGACTTCCTATTTGCATACAGAGTGCAGTTGCCAATTTAGAAGAACTGGATGTTGAGAAAAATCCTTACATAAGTGTCAAATCAGGAACGTAAGTACTGAATCCTTTGAATAGCATTTTGTCAGCAGGTAGAGGGGTAACATCATCAGGTGGAAGTCAGTCAGCAATAGGAACAATATTTGGAGTTTTATGCTACAAATCAGTTAACATATAGTAGGTGTTCCCAGCTGTACGCTGCAGCATTTTGCAATGTGGGCTTCTAGCAGTGAAACCAAAATTGTGAAGGCATTTTTCCTCTAGTTGCTTGCAGAGATCTTCCATAATTCCATCTTTAGGTGGCTTTTATAAGTAGAAAGCAGCAGCTCGACTATTATTAGCTTTTAGTTTATTGAAGAATAGATGCTGCCTCCCTAGCTGCCCACCCTGTTATAACAATAACACTGTGGCTGAATACCAAAAAATTGGTATTACATCATCCAGGCTATTCCTTGAGCTACAGCCATATCCTGGCTTTCTGGAGCAGTGATGCAATATGATAAAGGCCCCTTGGTAGCCCAGGATTTTTCTATATTGAGCAGAATAGTCTGTTTTCTGGGTAAACAGCCAATGCTTCACAGTTCTTGAAGTTTGGGAATTCTGCGCTCTTAGAAATTGTTACAGAATGACATTAGCTATTCTGTTAAAAAGAGTCTTGAGTTTGCCTTTCCATGTGAGCCAGGCCTTCTTCCCTATCATCTCACAATATGCATGTGAAGCTTGAAGTGATGAAGGAATTAAAACCCAAGTTTTGTCTTGGTTTTATCAAAACTTCGACTAAGTTTTAACTGCTTGTACTTTCTGTGTGTAGTTTTAAGAAAGTAACTTTCCATGTGGATCAATAGCTCTTCCTGCGTTACTTATTTGGTCTGCTAATGTTGTGTCCAGCTTCCACATTCATCTTTCTGTATGATTTAAAACAGTCTGAAAGAGTCTCAGTATTTCTAATGTTCGTATTAAAATTTTGATGGCCTGCTTTCCACTGTAAATCATTGTATTTTAATAATTCCCACTGAAAAAACTGTGTGGGATTGATATTAGAAGCCTTTTAATTCCTAAGGTGGCGATCCTAGTTAAAATTTGATGCAAGTGTCTAATCCTCAATACTGTCACTGTTTTTGTACTCTAGTGTAACAAACTGACTTCTTAAAGTAGATGAACAAATCGGTGATTTTCTGCTTTTTCATTCACAGTTAGCTTGAATTGAGAAAAAGGATTTGAGATCTTTTTAGCATTGATGTTGCCAGTTTGTTTAAATAGAGCATGATTTTGATGTACTGGCAGTATCTAAAACACATCCTCTAGCTTTGACAAATGCAAAAAGAAAAAATATTTTAATAAGATCATTGTATTTGTAGTATATCTGATTGTATTAATAACTCCTTAATCCTTATTGTTATAGATGGCTTGCTTACTCAGACCTCAATTACAAGGGAGAGATGAAGGTTTTGGAAGAATGTGATTCACCATTTGAAATTCCTTCAGCAGATGTGAAATCTCTGCGTCCTTTAAAAATGGTGAGGACCTCATGATTCCCTAAAAGGTCACGTGCCTGCCCTTTCCTACTGTTGCTCCTCCAGAGGTTTTGATCTAAATATAACTTAGGTTTTAACATCCTTTCAGAGTTAATCCTTAAACATGTAACACTGCTCTCGCACCACACTGCATTTGCAGTGTTGTAATGGCACTCTGCATTCGCTTTTTCCAGGGCTTGCTGGGCTCCTGCATCTTCACAAGTAAGAGTGCATAGTCAGAGGGAGAACTAGGCACCCTCCTGGGGAGCTGCTGTTGTCGAGGGGAGATAAATAAGGCAGAATGGGAAGACTCATAGCTGTATTGCAACCAACACCAATTCATTAACTAAAAAGGCTCTTCAGAAGTTGTTGGTTTTCTTTTTTGATGATACAGCCAGAGTCTAGCGGGGATGGAAGACTAGGTGAGGAGTGTATTATTGAAAATTGCCCAGTAGTATTCCTGTGACTGCATATTGCAGAACAATCTTGGAAGGTGCAGCTAATTTTTGTTTGGACGGACAGACAGCATGTAGTTCTTAATGTGAAAGAGATGTGGAAAAGTATAACATGTCTCCAGAAAGAGTTTAAGAGATAGAAAAGAATAAGACCTAACAGCTCTCTTTTCACTTGGTCATGAGAGGTAAGTGTCTTATGGCCTTTATGAACAATTTGAGTATTTAAACTAGTTTTTGATTTGACCAACTGAAAATGGTGAGTGTAATTACAAAACCTTCATGGTCTGATAGTACTGTAAGATACGTTTCAAAGCATAACTTTGAGTTTTACATAAATACCTTCCCCCCCGCCCCCCTCTTTTTTTTTAGGGTGGACTAAAGGTACAAATGCCAATGAATGTCAAGGTAAGCACTGAGAACACTGGAATTTAAATATGAGCACGCTGGAAATAGTAAAACCTTTATTTAAACTGAGGTTCTTTTGTTGAGGATGTGATGCTTGATTAAGTATTCAGTGTTTGCTGCTGAAGGAGAATTCACTGATGCTGTCAAGTCCACTTTCTTAGTAGTGTTTCATGACATGTTGAAGTAGTAGTAAGGGGTTTTTTAACATAATAGGAGAATGTGAATTTGCTGTAGAAAAATTGTAAAGCTTTTACAACATAAAATAAATTTTCCATCAGTTACTGTAATGGAATGGGCTCAGAAGAGATATTTGCATTTAACATACCAAGTTTAATTAAAAAAAAAGGGGGAGGAGACAAGGGAAGGGGGCCGGAAAAGGCCCCGTCCTTCCTATACATGATCCCAATACAAGAGTCAAGAGTGAGACTGTGACTCTTAAATCTTGTGATTTGAAGAGCAGAAAGTTAATCCAGAGTTACTGCTCCTTTTCCCTCCTTTTTCAATTTCTCCACAGAAATGCTAATACTTTAGGTAACTTAATCATATAAAAGCATCCAAGAATCAGGAGGTTTTCTAGTAAGTATTGTAATAAATACTAATGTTATTAGTAGCTGATCTGTGTGGTTTGGCAGATGAGGAATCCAGAATGTGTGTTAACTGCAGTAACTGAAAAAACTTCAGCAACATAGAGAGAAATACTTCTTGTCTACTTTTGTGAGGGGTTAAACTGGGTGTGTCTAGCTGTAACCAGGTAGGATTCAGTGTAAGCTAACATACACTGCCCAGGAATAGGCTTACAGGATAAATCACAGTCATATAGCTCCAGAGTGCATTTATGTGTATAGAATTGTGTGAATAAGTGTCCTTCTGTGACAATGCCTGCAAATAGCCTGAAAAAGGCTATCTGAATCCAAATAGAATCTCTTCAGCTCCTAGGGCACTCAAGAATCAGACGGGCTGGGGAATGCATCCCTGAATTTTCTTCATAGTGATGACTTGTTGGGGGTGGGGGCACCACAGACTTTCCAATTACTATTCAGGGCATGCTCAGGGTGTTGTTCAAATGTTTTCTAGATAATAATATATGAGAAAACTCACTTCGGAGGGTGGTCCAAAGAGTTTTCAGAAAACATCAGTTCTGTCCCAGCTCTGTTTGGTAATGAAGAAGAGTTTCAGGAAATTGGATCAATACGTGTAATTGGTGGAATGTAAGTATATTGTACTTTTGTATTTATTTACTTTAAAATAGGAAATTGTACTAAATGCTAGGAAGTGCTAACTAAGGGGTGTTTAGAATCTCTCACTGTAAAATATTTTGAATATAAAGGAATATGTATTTTTCTTGTCAGTTACCAGTCTTGGATAAAGCAACCTCTCCATGTGGCTTATTTAGCTAAGAGAATACAGGAGGGTAAAACTAAATGGGTGAGAGGTGTAAAGTCAATGTTTACTGTTTAGCTGTCAATAAACTAGGCCACTTTGTTCCTTAATGACAGCATTCACACAGAGCTTTGATTTATATTACTTTGTACTTCTGATCCATCGCTGCTTAATTTACTAAAATGACCATAGGTAAGTGTGGTCAGTTGACATTTTAATGCCTCTGAAATCTCTAAACTGTTATATTGTCTTAATGGTTTTCCTTTGCAACCTGTTGCATATTATCGGAAATAAAAAAGCCACCCTTATTTTCTTTTGTTGAGGCCTCAGGTTGATCAACTGTTGCCCTGCCCCTCTGTCATAGACACACACATGCACAAAAGGGGCTGCGTAGACACAGTCCCGGGGTGGACTGTTCACAAGGTTCACTCAGCCCTAGCTATTCTAGAGAGCTGCCGACCCCATGCATTGTTCTTTCAGACTCTCCAGAGTCCAGAAGGATAGGACTGTTTTGAAAACACACAGGATGGTTGCTTCTGCCAAAGAGCTTAGCAATGAAATAGTTTTCAGAAACGTCACCTTTTTTTTTTTTTTTAATTTTCATAGAGGATTTTTTGTTAATACTTCAATATAAAGATTCAATAATATAAATCTTTTCAGGCTGTTGTCAGAATCTTACAAGCAGTAAATTAAAAATAAACATAATTGCATACTCAAATAATATTAATAAATACATAAAGTACTAAGCTATCTGGGAAGCCTCAAATTACTAAAAATCATCTTTCTGTTGTGGCGGCTTTCATTTTTAATACTGTGGTAACTTAACCAGCTGAATTAATGTAAACCAAATGATACTAAAAGTAAAGCTGTTCCCTGCCTGCCACATGTCAATGCTGACAGAATTTGTACAGCAGTTCTAATACGTAACAAGGGAGTTTTAATGAAAAAAATTCTTACAAGAAAGGAAGAAGGAGGTGGAAGCACTTTTTTGAATTAGGATCCATTAGAGCTTTCAAAGTTGATCTGGAAATGCCTTCTTTTTATTAAGCCATAGTTTGTTCAAAATACTTTAAAACTTTATTCCCTTAGTGCTAAAAATACTCCACATGCAATATATATTATATATATATATTAATTATGTCTAATCAAATACGTGTTTGTAGGTTAGACCAGGTAACAATATAAGTGGGTTATCCATTACTTTTGTCAGCAGCTCCAGCAAGGGGAGAATCTTGTTCTTTATTAACGCACTGAATAGATCTACTGCTTGTTTTTTTCAGTGATAATTGTAAGCTTACAGTGTTTTGGCCACTAGATGCGTATGAACCTCTGTACTGCCTAATATTGTTATTGGGAATCTAGCTGACTGAGAGGAAGTAGATGGAAAAGCGTTACACAAATAAACTGTTGTTGTAGAAAGAATCACATGGTGAGACGGTGATCCACAAAGAACATTTCATGGGTGCCTATTGTGATTTCAAAAAAACATTGCTTTGTTTGTTAGCTGAGTCTGTGATACTCATCTTAGTGTTCTTAGGATATTCTCTTCCCCTTCTGTTTGTTATGGAAGATCATGTATGCAGCTGTTTTGCTTTTATTTATTTCTATTTTTGTGTGGCTGCTGTCAGATGGGTTGCCTATGATAAGGAACGCTACAAAGGCCATCAGTACTTGTTGGAGGAGGGAGATTATGAAGACAGACACTCATGGGGGGGGACTGATAGTGTCCTCCTGTCTTTCCGGTTCCTTCAGGCTGTAAGTACTTTTATGAATTTCACACAAATTATGCACAGCTCAATAAATAAAGAGGAAAGTTATTCTTTCTATATGGTACAGCTGTCTGGGATTTAATTGTTCCATTTTTGCCCAAGTTCACTCTCATTCTTTTCCTACTTGCTGAAATTTAGACTGCGCTGTATACATTGTAAAGCAGAAGCAGGTTCTAAATACCCTTTGTGAAGTTCATACAAGGAATGTATCATGCAGAATTCCTTGTCTACCTGCCAGATTTTCCAAGTATCTCACTTCAGCACTTCTAACTGTTTGAATCTCTAGAACAGAATTTTCTTAAAAGTTTAACATGTATAACTGTACAATGTGTAGTTCATTATTAAAATAAAAATAGCTTTTCAACACGGCAGCTGTTGCAAGCCTTAAAAAAGCATTACCCTCTGTCTCTGTGATTTTTGTGCCAGAAAATTTTGGCAGCAAATGATCGCAGTTAAAAAAATCCCTGCTACTAAAATGTGTTTAGTAGGGGGATGAAGATGAAATAACAAGGAAAACTGGTCCAGTCCAGTACTGAAAGCAAAGTTAGACTTTTGAGTCATGGAGGAACATGGGGTTAGAACTTCTTTATAATTTTCTTTGGGTTTTTTTTTTTTGTTTGTTTGGTTGGGTTTTTTTAATTTGTTTGAGAGTTTGAGGATTTTTATTATAATAGGAACTTTGTGAGCTTTAAATACAGCTGCAGAGAATGGCTTCTTTTGAGAATTAGATTCTTCACTCTGAGATTACTTGGTCTTGTATACTGAGATGACTCATCTCCTCATCTGAGAAGATGTGACATTCCTGAGCCAAGAATTTTGTCAAGTTTGAAAGCAGGCATTTCAAGCATACTCATTGTCTCAACAGTCATTGTTAAAATAAAAAGTTAATGCAAAACCAAAAAAGTCCATGCTTAAATTAACAATTTGCAGGTTTGGTTTTTATGAAAGGCATCTAGGAAAAGGTATATTTATAACCAGAATCTACCATATAACTTAAAATAAACATAGGATAATAAACTGAAGAAAAATGTCCTTAACGGAATATTTCTTCTCAGGTTTCTGAGAAAAACAGGCAGGAATTTTCTTCTAACTCCTCATTTTCCATGTGCAGAATCCTATTAAGTTACCAACATTTTTTTTTTTTTTTCTTTTCAAACTGTGTGTAGGGTGCTTGAGTAACTTCAGTTGATCTTTTTAAGTCTTCCTCTTACCAAAGGACGTAACTACAAGCTTCATATTGTGCATGTGCCTAGTAGGGATGACCTTACTCACATACACCTGTATTTGACTCACATGTAGAACATTCAGGATACTCAATTCATTAACATTTTAAAAGTATGTGTAATTTGCACTCATCTATCAATATAGAACATTCAAATTGCCATATAAATATATCAATATATATACATTGATAATAAAAGTGGAAGTAATATCTGTCCTCAAATTGTAGCATAACTAAAGGCAATGAGCTAGTTGCCAATAGAATGACTAATGTCGTTGGCATTTTGTTGTTCAGCTTGACCAACAGATTGTCTGCATCTCTCTGATGCGCAGTGCATAGGTCAGTGCTCAGGCTTGCCATATGCTCCCTTCATGACTTTGTATGTGATACTTAAGGTCAGGATTTAGTGCCAAACTCTTGTTTTCAAGGGGACCTGGGCAAAAATCCAAAACTAATTCCGTGTGCTTATGGCCCCTCAATGCACAGCAAGCATACTAGCTCTTCTTCATAAGTTCAGAAATTGTGTCAGAAGTACAGTAAAGGTTGTGATGTTCTCAGACTCTGTGGTAGGGTTTCTGGATAGCAGATCTTTATTGCTCTTCCCTAGAAATTCTGGTTTACTCAGATGAATTCAAGAGTCTCTGTAGAAGATTAAGGACTTGGTGAAATGTAGCCAAATGGCATTACTTATGGTCAGCTTGGGTAGGCAGCAGGGCTGGGCATTGACCCTGTTCTTTACATGTACTCGCCAGTGTGGTCTCAAGTAGGGGCCAATTCAGCTAGATTCCCCCTTTTTTTTTTTTTTCTGGGCATGACACCAGGTGGCCTTGACTGTGTTGGCTTCAAGGCCAGCCCAGACCTGAAAACAATTTATCCTGGCTCACACGACATGAAGCTAATGAGCCCTGTGTACCTGAGTCAGCTCCAGGCAGAGTTGGATCAAATGTCTTTGTGCCGTGCTCCCAAAGCACGGGAGCATGGTGCAAAAGCACGTAAATAGCTCTGTAGAGAACCAGGCTGGGTACGACGTGCCTCATTAGCCCGTGTCAGTACCAGCTCTGTCAGCCTGGCTTAGTGCTGTGCAAAACTATTCAGATGTTCCTGCACCATGACGCTCAACGTGACGGGTTCCTCCAGAGCTTATTAAGGCTAGGAAAATACAGCCTGTGTTTCTGTACAGATACCAGTAACTGCAGTTGAGCTGAGACATGAATTTAAGTTCCTGATGAATCAGAAAGATTAGACATCATGCACAAAAGTAGGGTTATTGCCAAGTCACCCCTCCTCACCCACTGGTAAAGATGTACATGCATGTAGCGTGCATACTCCAAGAGTTTTCAGTTTCTGTTTGTCTTAAATATTTGTGCTATGAACAGTTACAAGTTCTAACGTGGGGATTTGGAGAGTGTTTTGAAAGCAGAGGTAGAAAGGATTTGTAGAATTGTATTTTCCAGCATACTGCCAGCTCTGTTACCAGCATCTATATTGGACACATATGGAGTCAAACACGGGCCTTGCTTCTGAGGACAGACAGCAGTTTGTACCGTGTGCTGGTTTGGGGGGCAGTTGCGTTTCCTTCTTTTCTGCACTGTCGAATGAGAGAATCTGTGAAGCTGGGGTTTCACAGGGGGTTGCCTGTGGTTGTCATGAGAGGGAGAGACTGAAAACAAAGCTTCCAAGATTCTTCCAGTGGAGCAGAGTATGTTGCCTTTGGAGCTTTCCCACTAATGTTTTCAAGTCTAAAATTATTTCCCTTGGTCTGGAAATCCATTGTTAGCTATTTCTCCTATTGCTTATTGTAAGAGAAGCTGTAGTGAAAATTTAGGGAGAAAAAATGATTGCTGAATTAGAAACATCTTAAATGTAATTACAATTGTGGATATATTTCAGTATTTAAATTTAGTCAAATAAATTATGTGCAGATTTCATGTGCTTTTCAGTAACTTTTAGAAATTGCTTTAGGACTATTAAGCTGGTTTTTATTTGCACTAAAACTGCACTAAGGTTTTTTTTTTCCCCTCAAAAGTAGTCTGAATCTATAGTTGTTCATGATGATTTTGGCAAAGGCTTTGATAGCCTTTTCTCTTGTTTGTAAGATTTACTTGTTTTCAGCTCATTATAAACTTGCTGAATGTTTCAGAAATGCTGAAATTGAATTGAGTGCATACTTTTTGTTTAAAGTTAAAGGAATAAAGTGAATGGATTGTTGTTTTCCATTTTCCCAAGCAAGCAGTGACTGAACTGTGTGCTTAAAATTGCTAAGTGATTAAAAAGTTGGAGATTTGAAACTCCAGTTAAGTAAGTGGAAGCTGTGCAAGTAATCTGGTCAAAAAAGTGTGGCAGCTGAAAGCCTAAAGCAGTGTCACACAGCTATGCAAGAGAACGGGACAGTGTCTTGGGGATTGATTTTATATGTATAGTGATTAATCATACAATGGATGTATCCAAAAACTACAAACCCCTTGTATTGGTAAGGTGATCTTGTCCAGGCTTTTACTCTCTGTGTTTATTGCCATAAAGGGATGAGGAAGGAGCACTTGAAGTAAAAGTCTATAGTTGTGGTAATGCTTGGAGTAGTCATTTGTGAAGCTGTTGGAAGATCATTGCTAAATCATTAACCCTTCCCACGCTCATTTCCGTGTACTCTCAGTCATCCTCACGTAGGAAAGGATGGTGCTCAGGGGCAGCAGATTCTTCCCCTCTTCAGTGGAAACCACTGAAGACTCTGTCAGATTACCAGGCTTCCAGCTAGGCACTTCAATGCCAAAATAGCCCACAAAGATCTATGCAAGGGACCTAAGTCCCTTCACAGCTTTATACAACACTGTCTTTCAGGCTACAATTCTTTTGTAAAATGTTTGATGTTGTATAGTGTCCCTAAGCTGTGACATGTCTTCTAATTCCTGTGCTGCCTCTTAGGATTTCATAGAGTCATCAGTGACACTTTTTCAGTCTGATGATGAAGATGGGAAAACATTAGATATCGTCAATGAAGAAATCCCTGATTTGGAGCAGGCTGGATTTGGCCCAGAGATGAGGTCAATTCTTGTGAGAAGTGGAGTGTAAGTCTACTGACATATGCACAAAAATACTTCCATCCATAGTTGGTTTTGGGTACATCTTTTTACAGAATTTATTTCACATGGTATAGGTGGTAAACAGTTGGGGGAGAATAACACTTTATTCAGTTTCCTTGTTAAATGGAAGGAAAAAAAATCTTTATTTTCTCTAAATCACATACATCAGCATTTGGATCTGGGCATTCTTGTTACTAGAGAAAGCTTGTGATGTTCATCCAGAGGTCACACGGACTGTAATTTCATGAGCTTTTGCAGTAGTCCAGAAGAGGGACTGTAGGTATGCTAAGAATGGGGATACCTTTTGGGACAAGTACAGCCTGTATAGAAAGGGTGAGTTGTGCCTTATTTGTAATAAAGTCTGGCTGGTGGCACTGAAAATTAAAATTCTTTTTAGAGAACTAAAAGCAGGGGATTAATCCAACAGATGTGGAAGAGTACCTGGTTCAAGCTGATAGAGTCTACAGAGTGGACTTAGCTAACTTCCAGTGTGCCTCTGAAGTCCAGGAGGAAAATAAACAGCACAATTTCAAAGAGAAGGAAGGTAAATTAGACCACCTGCAATGTCTTTTGATGGATATAGGAAGCTTAAAAAATAGTATGGGGGAACTAGAATGTTTGGCATGAAATAACAGTTCTAATATAGCAGATACTGCAGAGATACACAGGAGGGATAAGCAGAGGAGCTTCCAAGTCTAGCAATGATAGAGTAGGCTATAACAGGCAAGGGAGTGGTACTGTACATGAAGAAGGAAATCAAGTGGTAAAACATCAAATGCATTATGAGAAAAGAGCACTAGGGAATCATGTGGCCAGAAATTCCAGACTTTAATAATAATCATAAAAGTGCAGCATTAACACTGTCATACTTTGCCGTAATGAAGATGGCAATAGGAGTCAGCAACAGTTAAGTGAAACTAAAAAAGTTTCAAGCTTAGGACATAGTGGGGGGGTTTAAACTGCTCCCATGGAGAATAGATATAAGTCTCTCATGAAGAGGAGTTACAAATATGAAAGGCTAGGTGGGACTCAGTTGAAGGAGTGATGGTTCAGGAGAGATACAAACAAGATCTGCAAACTCCCAACTAGCCTCCATCCACTTCTGCCACTGCCAAAGAGCACGTGCAGGGCTAGAAGTACCCTCTGTTTCATGTAGTTGGGAGTTTCGTTCTTCTTAAATTGCAACAGGGAAAGCAGAATGGGAGAATCTTAAACTGCCAACCATTGCAAGCTTTTGCTTTAATCTCATCAAGGCTTTCTCATTTACTTTTCTTTCTTACACCATTTTTCTTAAATCCAACTGCAAAAGTTGGAAGAAAGCCGTCTGATGGGGGAATGCTGAAAATTGTCTGTCTTCTGGGCATCACAGCAAGGTATTATCCCATGCTGAATGTATATTTGATGGAAAGGCAGCGAACCAAGCTTATATGTTTGCAAAGTAAAAGCAGAAAATCAAGCATGTGACAGTTATGTGCCTCTCATTGGGTCTGATGTTGCTCTGTCAGATGGAAAATTGTTCTATTTAACTTGTTAGTATTTTCGTCAAAGTACACAGAAAAACGTGATGTTTTCAGTTTAATTTTTGTGTCATTCTCCAGGTGGGTTGCATATCAGCAGAAATATTTCTGTGGAGAACAATATGTATTGGAGAAAGGAAAATATAAATGTTTCTTTGACTGGGGAGGATCTAATAACATCATCATGTCAATTCGACCTATTAAATTGGTGAGTTACCAGAACTTGTTAAGGGGAGAACTTAAAAGAAATGAGAGCTTTGGAGTTCAGAGCCTACAATAATGTTATAATACGGGCTAATCAGTTTGTTTGTTTATTTGGAAACAATTTAAAGACCCTTATGAGTGACATCAGGAGTCTGTTCAGGGTGGAGACTGAAATGGATGCTCTGGATCTTTCAGTCGGTTGAGATGATTGTCAGGGAAACTGCATACGAAGAACTTCCTTTTAGCATGCTGTAAAAATAATTGAGAATTCATTTGGCTCTTACTGGTTTTGTATAATAGAGATCTGGTTATTTTATTTTGTTATATTTTTGCTAAAATATTTGTAATACATATAGTGAATAAAGACAGGACATGTTTTTAATCCATTTTTAAATGCAAGATAGTGTAACCTGTCCAAATAGATAACCGCCAAAACCATCAAAACCATGATGCAAAACAAAGACAGTTCTCAGTAATAAGTATATAGTAAATGGTACTACTGCACTGAAAATAGGAACATTTAACCTTCTTTTGAAGAGCATGTGTTGAAACAGGTGTCTGTGTCTTCTGTTGTTTTTAACTCTGTCTTTTTTTCAAGAAATAGAGTCAAAAATAAGTACAGAAACATTTACGTGGGCTCAAATCCACATTATATGAACTGAGTAATGCTGATACAAGTTCTCTGTGTGGAAAAGCACTGAACAGTCAGGCAGGTAGTCATGAGCTTACAGGCAGCTGATGGCAGAGCACAAGAGCCTGGATAATACCCTTTTTTTCTGCTTCTGAGTTAATAATTAACAAGTTTCAGGAACTTGACATGTCTTCTAGGAAAATAATGGTAATTAATTTTATTTATTTATATGCACGTATATATATTTATTATTGCAGGAACCGCTTGGAATGAATGAGCCTCCACATTTGGTATGTTGCCATTATATAACAGTCTCTAGTACTAAACTACATTTATTAATTAAGTACAGGTAATCTTGAATGTCGTGCTTTGTTACTTCAGATGATACTTCAGTATTACTATCTGTGTACAGCAGACCATTGATGGAGAAAACTGGTAGATGTATAAAGGTTGTTTGCTAATGTCCTGCTCTTTGCTTTATTCCAGATCATACCTTTGAGTATTCCGTCCTCAAAACACAAGCAGTTCAGTAGGTTTTGAGTGACTTTGAGTCTCTATAGCTGTTTATTTTCTTCCTCTTTCTTTCCTGTTTCTGGAAACTCACTATCACATGCACTTGTTCTCTTCGTGGCATATTTTCTTTCTGTTATTTAGCATTTTGCCCAGTTTGTCATTATCTGGTTCACGTATGAGGGGAAAAGTAAAGTGTAAACTTCAAAAAACTGAACTACGCTCTTCAAGTCTACAGACGCATCAACAGGGGAAGTTGGGTATTTAGTCTAGTCTTCAGTCTTTGTAGTCTGCTTTTCATAGTCTGCCAAGCACACGTAGCCACTCCTTAAGGAGTAGGCACCACTTGCTCCACACTTCCCTTTTCTTCACAGTAACATATGACCTTAACTGAACACATCTTGATTATAATAATCTATGATAAATCTCTTTTATGATACTTTCTGATAATTTCATTCAAATTTGTGTCTAACTTGTTGACAACTTACAGGGAGAAAGCAGTCCCTATAATTTGCTTTTGGTCTGAAGAACATGTTAGAGTTTTACACTTCTGGTCCTTATCTTACAAGCTTATGTTCCTGTTCCATTAATTTACCTTTGTGACATCTTTCTAAACCAAAAAAATCTGCTCTGTTTGTGCTCATCACCAACCATGGTCTGTGTTTTCCACAACATTCTGAGTGATGATCTAAGCAGTTATGTTGCTCTCTCTATGACATGTTTTTAATTAGGCAAATGTGGAAGACTTTATTTCAAGAGAGATGACGTTTTTTCAGACAAAAAAAAAGACTTTAGATCACAATGATTCTATTTCAGAAAACTTAAGTGTTTTGTCATCTGGACACAATTTTGCACTGTCTTGCTTGGATGGGTATAGAAGCCGTAAGTGCGTGGGAAATCCATACGTTAGGTTACTTAGAAGGTTGACCACACCCTTCTTTTTCTTCAAGTATTCTAGTTGTGCAATTTTATCATTAATCCAGGACTACAGGAAACGTTTCCTGTCTGAAGACATAATTGGTGTTTTATTTTAGTCTTAAACACTGATTTCCTGCCAGACCTATTCATATGACACTTTGCGGCCAAATCCAAAGACTCATTAAGTGCATTCACAGTAAAGCGTTGGTAAATGATACCAGATAAAATAACTAAATCAGAGGAAACCAGTGGGATCCAAAGAGTTGAAGATACTTTTCATCTCCAGCTTTTCTATTTTCAGCATCTCCCTAAAATTGTTCTTTGAGTGCTTTGAGTTTTGCGGACCTTCAAGATTAGTTCAAACCTTTGAAGTTTGAATAAACTGTAGTTTAAAGTTGGGGGGTTTTTATTTGCAGTAATATGTGGGGAAAAAAAAACCCTGTGTGTGTGCATATGCACAGTCGCCTTTAAATACTGACATGTACTAGACTGTCTTTTGCCTTTTTTGTTCTCTTATAGCAGTCAATGCTGTTTGTAAGAAATACTTGTCCTGGTTTATCACAGTCCTGGTTTTCATTCTGCCATAAAACTAGGGAAGGAAGAACACCATTCATATTGCTACAGCTCTTTCAGGAGGGCTATTATTTTGGCTAAGTTTTTATTGGAAAACATTTAATCACTTAGGATAAGTAAAGGACAGTCTTTTGGATAACTATGAAGAATTTCCTGTTCAGAGTAAAATAAAAGTTTCCACGTACGGGACTGACTGTTCCTTTGGAACTTCAAAGCATGGTGCATATGAGCTGCTAAATCCTTAAGCATCCTAATGTTTGACCCTTGTAAAAGCCATATACTGGTTATTTTGAATGATTATACATTTTCCAGCATTTACTAAACGTGTATCTGAGCTAAGAGAACCGTTTTCACTGTCTACAAGAGTGTGTCTTTTTTTTTCATTTCCGTTTTTAGTTACTTGTCAGAAATTGAAAAGCAACTAAATTTTCTTAAATCTCTCAGTAACTCCCCTGACCTTTTCCTCCTCCCAGGCTCCCTAATAAACAAAGTACATATAATGTAAGAATGTCTGAAATCACAACCTCTAAAAAGCCATTCTTTCATTTATAAAAAAACCCCACAACTTGGTTTTGTCCAATGAGAACAAAGCCTCTTTCAATAGCAGCTGACTTGCACAGATGATTTAGGAAGCAGAGATAATTGCTGTGATAACCTGCATTTTAACTTGCTGTCTGTTGACTTACTATGAAGCAAAACCTCATGTAGCAATGTCAAACCATGACAAGGCAGAGATAGCTGCAGTTTGAGACTAATTGGAGATATGCGATGCTTTCACTAAGGAATCAATACTTCACCCCAGTTTTTGTCAAATTAAGATCATAATTTGTTATTAGATAAATTCTATATAAAAAGGAGTTATAGATCTTTTTTGAAAGCCTTGCGTAGCATCTGGCCAATGAAGGAAAGACTGTGTGTGTGCATATGTATTCCTTTATAAAGAACTTTGAGTTGAGTGGGTAGAAAATACTATGTAATTACAATTTAAATAGATGCTTTGTGACACAGCAGTGCAATTATATTTAGAGAAAAATCAGTTACACTTTATTCATGATAGTGTAGCTGATTTACATTCTCCAGTTTGCAGTTACAGTATGCAAGGCGAGGTTAAGCCTTTCTTGTTCTTTCTAACAGGAAACGTATTCATTTCTTTTAAAAGCATAGACTGAGCTTTTCCATAAAATCATTTGCTGATACTTGTGTTTGGTCTCCTTGCTCTGTACTGGCAAAAGCATTTGATTTCTTTTCTTTGGCAGGAAGCTAGGCCAATTTGGGGCATGAAGGGGGAAGTAGCTCTTGCAACTGCAATCGTGTTTTTCTTCAATTACAGAATATGAGCTCTTCTCTTCACACAGTCAAATTTTTCATTCTTTTCCAGCCTTTCTTTCAGGCCGTAAAGTGAAATTCACCCCAGTTACACAGTGGCGGCCCAAGGTTACAGAGTTCTAGGTGACTTTGCCAGAAATCATAAACTATATCACATTTTTTTTCTTTTTTCCCTTTTCTCCTTTTTTTTTTTCTTTTTTACCACAACACTTTCAACCTTATTGCATTTTCAGGGTGCACTGATTACATCTTAGTAGTAGGGAATGGTTCAAGGTGGCTTGAACTTCTTCACCATGACATGTAAAAAAAGCTTAGCTGAACTTCAGAAGTTCATGGTGCAGCTACCAGGCTGTACCCAGTTCCCCCGGAAATTCTAGCTCTTACATGAGAAACTACCTGCAATCACTGTGCTCACACGAGATTCCAAGGCACTTTATCAGCTGTACCTTTTGACCAACACTTCCTCATCCTGATTTGAACACTAGATTACTGAACTGTAGCAAGAGTTAGCTGCAGTTCAGGAGTATTTTGTATGGAAGATAACATCCTTAAGTCCTAGCTATGTCTTTTTCTCTGGGCCCTCTGCTGCTGCAGTTAAACTTATGCTTGATACCACTGCCTAGCATCACTAGGAAATATCCTGTACTGGACCCAGAGGCAATAAAACACTTGTTCCATCTAAAAATAAATCAGATGTAGAAATATAAAAGATGCTTAAATGCAACTTCATTCTTTTTGTTGTATGGGTTTTGATTTCTTTTAATTGAATGGGTACTTCTCTAAGAGCACAGCTAGTTATGTTTACATTAATGACAATGCTTTCATTTTCCTTCTGGTCATTGGTTTTGTTTTGTTTTGTTCTTGTAGCTCAAAGCTTTCAGTAATACACATTTCCAAGGAGCATGTATAGATTTCACAGCAGAAGTTTCTGATTTTACATCATTCATACCATGTTCTTTTAAGGTTCTTCGGGGATGGTAAGTCTGTTGTTTTACATGCCACCATTCTAAGTAATATGAAATTTTTTTTAAATGCTACTGTATTTTGGACAGCTGTAAGTGCATAACACATGCCCATCATATTCCATCATTTCTTAGACCCTTTGTCTTGCAGTACATCTCAGTAACTCGTCCTGTCATTGGTTTAGGGAGTATGCATTTAGTTTTCCCTGTGGGAAATTTGGACAATCCTGTGATTCTTTTTTTAACTCCGGTTAGAATTTATTCCAGATTTTAAGAACTTGGTACAGTAGAAGTGTCTGCATTCCACTTGCGTCGTTTGACTCTGGAACTGAGATTTCTATACCACATGATTTGATTTTGGCTGCTTTGGTTGCTTTGTGGCATAGCCTTTCAAGTCACCTTGCTTTTAATCTTAACAAGAACAAGCAAATTTTTTATTCCCTACTTTCTTAGCAAATATTAAATCTTAAAAACAACCTTACTGTTAGTAAGCAGCTAGAGCAGCTAATCTTTTTTGTTATGTTATTCTTGCAGTTGGCTCTTGTATTACCAAGGGGAAATCACTGACAATCACTGTGTGCTGGAAGAAGGCCTCTACGTTGACCTCAGTTCCTGTGGCTGCCCAACTGCTACAATCAAATCCCTCAAGCCTATTCAATATGTAAGGAGTTTATTTTAAAAAAAATAATGTTTTGGAACTCTTTTCCTAGTCAGATGTCTGAAGCAAGTGCTTGCGCTAAACAAACTCCCACTTAAGGGAAAACAGCAAAGTTTGTTTTCTTGGCTTACGGGATTTTTTGGGTTAGGAACAAACCAGGCTGCGTGCAGGCATGCATGTGGTCACTTGTAGGCACACACACTTTCTGGGTGTTTGGGGCTCAAAGTTGCTCTCTTTTGTAGGAATCACATTGATTCGCATTTTGCTGACTGGTCTTAGCAAGCTTGGTACGCAGTGAGACATTGATTTTTGTGATGCTGTTTAAGCATAACAGGACTTCTCTTATTAGGCTTACAGCAAATGTTAAGTCTTAAAGCACAGTACACAGAGAAGACCTGAAAATTGGAATTACAAGATAGCATATACTTGCCATAATCAGTTTAATTTATGAACTTTTTAGCAGAAATGTAAAAACGTTTTCCACCTCCTAACGAGATCTCAAATCATGGATCAGTAAAATAGTATAATATACCACATATGTGGCCTGTGTGTATGGCATATCAGATGGTCCAGTCCAAAGCTCATGTGGCCATCCTCTGACTCGGTGACTTCTGAGATACAGGACAAGTACTTACTGCACATGCATAGTCTTCGTGTCACTTTCAGGTCATGTTGGTTGTACTATCTGTTCACACAGCTGGCAGTCAAGTGACGTATAGCAGTAAGGTGAGTTATGAGGTCCTCTGTGGTCACAAACAAGGTTGGACAGGAATGCATTGTAATATCCAGTACAAAGACAGGTAACAGCTTTTTGGATCCTATTGTTATCCTGCACACAGGACATATACTTCTGGAGTCTTGCTGTCGTGTCTGTTCCGTATCTTGGTATGATCCTGTGAAAGAGCATAAAAGATTAGGTGGCTGTAATGCTGCCAGTATAAGAGAAGCAAGTGGCTGCTCTGCCCACTCCTCTGTAGCACTGACCAACCTCCCCAAAACTCTTCCTCCTTCCCTCATCACAGAATACAAACTCAGTCTATGTGATGTTTGCCTTTTGATGTAACTCTTACAAAACAGGCTTTAAAGATGACTCGGTTCATTTTTCTTCAAGTATTAAAGTCCTTTTTCCTTTTTGCCAACAGATTTTTTAAAAAACAAACAGCAAAAAGCCCCAAACGCTCAAAGCCATAGTCACGGTGGGAAGGGGGTACAACTCAAGTTTGAGGGCTGGCTGTTTCTCTGGGTTACATAAATCTAGCTTCTCTGAAGTCACTGTAGCTTCCCACCTGCTGAGAGCCTGGTTCTCAGATGGACAATCTCCTTTTCATGTTAGGTTTTTTTGACTCTTGCTCTGCTGAATCAGAACAAAGTTTTGACGTGGTCGGTCTCATGCAAATCCCGCAGCCTGTAATCTCACAGGGAAATAGCTATGCAGTTTAGCATAGTAGGAAGCTACTGGCAGCCCTTGATTCCTGAGGGCCAAGACCTGGGGGAGAAGTGTCTTTGGCAGGCTGTGTGTGAGAAGCTTGCACGCATCTTCCTGTACTTTGTAAGTGGCTTGCACCTCTTAGTTCAGTACCTCCCCTGCAAATCGGAGCCCTTGTATTTCACGAAATTGAGGCACTAAACAGCATGAAATGCTGTTGAACCACACCTGGTTTACAAATAGCAATGCCCTCATGGGCCCCTAAAGCATTGTGTGTGCTGTTTGCACAGGACAGTGCTCAGAGGCATTGTGTGCAGTACAGACGTGATGTCAAACATGCAGCAGTAAGTTTGGTCAGTGGTCAGAAACAGCCCTAGTTAATTCTGTGCGTTGCCTACAATGCACTGTTCTTGGAACAGAGCCCTTTTTATTATATTTCTGTGAGCTCATTCAAGAGACCAGCAAGTGTATTCCCATGTGGAATTGTTGTACGGCTTCACTGAATTCACTCGTGACATTGGGAACCCCTTCCATTGTTCAGCTTTAAATACGAGCCTAATTTCAGATCTAAGGTATCTCAATAGCTTAAGTGTAAGAGGGAACATGTTTAACCCCAACACCAAGCCCCAAATGTGCGTTGTTTCCTGCTCTCCTTTAAGTGAGATGTTATTTACTGCTTGCGTAACTGTTGGAAGGACTCTCACACCAGGGGAGTGATATATTGCTTCACTGTGTGAGGTTTCTGCTTCACAGATGTTGACTAGAAGTAGAGGCCCATGTGTGGCACTGGCAGAGGAGGGGGGAAATGCTTTTAGTAGTACAAAGAACTAATAAGGCTAGCTTGTTATCAGCCTTTGAAAACAGTTCAAGTCCGTTGACTTGTGTAGGTGTGGTCCAGCTGCCTATTTTAGAAGTAGATTGTTTCAGCCAGTCCTTTGGGAGAGAAGAACAAATCTGCTGGAGGAAATGGGGATACGGGATCTCAGTCTTCCCTTTCCAGTTTGCAAGACTGTAGTGATTATTAACTGTATGTTACCTTGATACTGTATGGCTGAGTGAAGTCACAACTCTGGGCCTTTGATAGATTCCTTGTGAGGTGCTAACTCCAAAGGAGTGGGGATCGTAACAGTCAGCGCAGGCCACTGACACCTGCAGGGTGTGCAGCTTGGCTGGGCATCCATTCCGATTTCTGCATCTAAGCTTGAATCAAGCTGCCCTTTCTGTTCCTATCTGTTCTGGCAACTAAAATGGACATCTAGCAATGTTTTGCTCTTGCACATAGCAATAGTACAGAACTTTTTGAGTTTTCACTTAAAAACTGTAACAGTTTTGAGAGGCTTTTTGGATGTTATCCATGACTGCCACACAATATCTGGGCTTTCCATGGTGGAAGGAGAATTTGATGACTAAAGTGATGTACTTGTAGTACTCTCTCATGGTATGGGTGTGCTTTTGTGATCTGATGGAACAACACTGTAAGGTGGAAGTGGGATTTTTGTGACAGTGAAGTAACAGTAATGCCTTAATCTATGTGAAACATTTAAGAGCTTCTGCAAAGCCTTCACTGTTTTGTTTTTGTTTTAAAACTAGTTGAAGATAAAGAAAGTATTTGAGGGAATAGTTTGTGCTCTGGAAAATGCAGAAAACAAATATAGCAAATTTTTCTAAATACAGAAAATTTCTTAGGAAAGTAAACTGCTGAGTTTTTAGACTGAATGTTTCCAGAAATATAGTTTGCTTGTTTAAGACTTTAATTACATAACAAAATGAAAAATCTTTATAAATCACTGAGTTGGCCCAATTAGAGGAAAAAAACAAACAACAAACTTTGAGAGCAATGAAGAATTAATTTGGATAAGAAACCAGGCTCAGACTAGTGATGGTTTGATTTTTTTCCCTGTGATAACAGTGTTTTAGGTTGATGAGCTTTTATTGTAACCTTTAACTCTTGGAGAGATGTTGTATGGGCTCTTTGCTAAAGAGGGAAGTTGTCATCTTTTTAAGTACGGTGTGCTACTCCCACCCATCCACAGACACTCCCCCATTTCTCAAGAAATTCATATTAACATGTTTCCACCTTAATTATTAGTTATTTCCCCACTTACTATGCATTTGGTGTCACAAAGGAATTAAGCACATTTTGCAAATAGTTTCCTCTACTGTTTGTTTGGGAAGTAGCAAAGCAAAAGGTAGGCAGGCTCACAAGGAGAGCCCATCTTGGCTTATTCTCTGCAGCGTGTAATACTCAAACTAAATCTTTATGAGAACCTACCTGTATTTTTTTGCCTGGTGTTCCCTTTCAGTCAAATTCAGACTGGACTGTTTTGTCCTTCTGGGAGCATTTAGGAAAAACTATAGGTTAACAAGAGGATACAAAGAAGGAACAAAGCACCTTGGTAATGAGATAATAATATGCTTTGGTTTTGGTGTTCTGGGAAGAAAAATGATATTGCAATACCTATGTATTAATCTAGATTGCACATTGAATAGTGATGTGTTACATGGCCTCTTCCCTTCTGAGAAGAGGAATGCTTCTGAAAGACCAATGAGTCCTTTTCATGTTATAAGTGGGGAAAATGTGCTAGAAAGTATATCTCACAGGAATGTATTTCTTAAGTGAGCAGGCCGTTAAACACTTTGGAAGCCCTTTTAACATTTGAAGGGTACACAGCTATAGAGTAGCAGTAGGAACACTGGAACTAATGTAACTTGCCTCTCATTGTCTCCTTTCATCTAATAATCCAAAAGCACTCTTTAAGAAATGCTCATTGATGGAATTTGCTGGTATTGTTGGTAGTAGCCACACTGTGGGCAGGTAAAAGCATAGCACAAGTTAAGGGCTGCTGTGTTTGCTGCAGAGGTGCAGGTTTTCATGCCTGTGTCAACAAAGGCTTGCCTTCTGCAGTGCTGTGAATTCATGAAAGCCTAGTGGCGAGAGAACAGGTGAAGTCAGCTAGGCCATTTATAGTGCCATGGTTACTTACTGGGACATTTGCTCAGTGTTTGTTGTTTGAAGCGGTTAATCTTCTGGGCTAGAAACCCTTACAAGATGTTCTTACAAAGAGGAGCTCAGCTCCAGTGTTGCTTTTTCTCAGGCATGATATTTTGTCAACCTTCGTGTAGTATTTGGTGTGACTTACAGGGATGAGAGTATTCAGGATTGTTGCAGTGAGCAATTAGTTTTCCTTCTAAAATGTTAACTTCAGCTCTAAAGTTAAACCAGTCTCATAATTTCTGAAAACGAAACTGAGATCGGGGTTGTAGGTTGTGCAATGCCTGTTTTTCCTGTATTTTTTCTTTTCTTTGGACGCAGTCCTTATTGTTGCTCTGATCGATCATGATAGTTCCTGCATTTCGATATTGATTACCTTTTCTAAGTTAAATACAGGTGTTAACTAATCTCCCCAGCATTCCTGTGAGGCAAATAATGAAATCAGATACAAAAATGAATCGGTGTTTCCCAGGGCCAGGCAATGAGTCATTCTGTGTAGCTGGGACTGGACCATGGTTGTTAACATCCAGCACCCGTGTTCCTCTCCCCCAGCCAGGCATCCTTCCCACATTGAAGGGAGTAGCCAGGCGAGTGCAGCTTCAGTAAAGAAAGGCAGTTGTGAATGATGAGTTAGCCAAGACTGAAGAGTAAAGATCTTTCCCAAGATGTTGCAATACAGCTGTGGAGGCTCTTCCACTTAAGGCTCTGACAAATGCTGTTTGCATAGCAACAGGCCAGCAGGGACACAAAGTGGGGAAGCGTAGCAGCCCTTGCCATGAGTGGGTTACAGTCACGCTTTAATCAGGCCCCATGGATTTCTTTCTTTGGCTTTATTCAGGCTTTCCCACCAAAGTTTGCAAGATCTAAGTTTGCAAAACAAGGTGTGAAGAAAGGTCTTTTGGGATGAGCCCTTCTTAAAAGGGCTTTATTAGTAATAGTTTTCACAAAATTCATAATGAAAAATTATCTGTATGTTCTCCATAGCTAAAATTATACTTGTTGTTATTGTAAGCATGTGTGCAAGTTCACTCGTGCAGTTGGTTAGCTTCTTTGTGTCTGTACACTACTGCTTTTCAGTGGGTCAAGCACGAAAGCCCTGCACTGCAAACAAAAGGCATTTGAAAGGAAGCTCATTTTGCACTGATCTTTGTTTAATATCAAATACTTCAGGGTTGCCCTGCTTTTTTTCTGAACTGGTGAAGTACAGAATTCTTTTCTGAGTAATGAAAAATTTGTGGTGCGCAGCTTCTCTCCATTAAAAGAATCACAGAATCACCTAGGTTGGAAGGGACCTCTTAAGATCATCTAGTCCAACCAATGGAAAACAAACACAACAAAACCACAAAACAAAACACCACACCCAACGCACCACCCAACACTAATCCATATCCCTGAGCACCAAGTCAACTTCTCTCTTGAATACCTCCAGGGATGGTGCTTCAACCACCTCCCTGAGCAGCCCATTCCAATACCTGACAACCCTTTCAGTAAAGAAATATTTCCTAATATCTAACCTGAACTTATCCTGGCACAACTTGAAGCTATTACCCCTGTCCTATCACCTGTAACTTGGGAGAAGAGACCAACCCCCGCCTCTCTACAGCCTCCTTTCAGGTACCTGTAGAGAGCGATAAGGTCTCCCCTCAGTCTCCTCAGGCTGAACAACCCCAGCTCCCTCAGCCTCTCCTCATAAGACTTGTGCTTATGAAGCACAAGCTCATAAGACTTATGCTTATGTACTAAGAAGGTGGAAGTCATTTTGGTGGATCAGGAACTGTCTGTATGGCTGCACTCAAAGGGTTGCAGTCAACAGCTCAATGCCAAGTGGAAGCCAGTGATGAGTGGTGTTCCTCAGGGGTCAATACTGGGATCAGTGCTGTTCAACACAGCTGTGCACCCTCAGCAAGTTTGCTAATGACACCAAGCTGCCTGGCATGGTCAACATGCTGGAGAGGTGATGCCATCCAGATGGACCTGGACTGAAAGGTGGCTTGAAAGGTGGGCCTGACTGAAAGGCTTGAAAGGTGGGCCCATGCAGACTTCATGAAGTTCAGCCAAGCCAAGTGCAGGGTCCTGCACCTGGGTCAGGGCAATCCCTGGTACAAATACTGTTTGGGCGGAGAATGGATTCAGAGCAGCCCTGAGGAGAAGGACACAGGGGTTGTTGGTGGATGAGAAACTCAACATGAGCCAGCAATGCAGACTGGCAGCCCAGAAAGCCAACCACATCCTGGCCTGCATCAAAAGAAGCATGGCCAGCAGGTCTATAGAGTGGATCCTGCCCCTCTACACCACTCTCCACTTGGAGTACTTTCGGAAGACCCCACCTGGAGTACTGTGTCCAGCTCTGGAGTCCTTAGAACAGGAAGGACATCAGCCTATTGGAATGAGTCCAGCAGAGGGACACAAAGATGATCAGAGGGCTGAAGCACCTCTGCTGTGAAAACAGGCTGAGAGAGCTGGGGTTGTTCAATCTGGAGAAGACTCCAGGGAGACCTCATAGTGACCTTCAAGTACCTAAAGGGGGCCTACATGAGAGATGGGGAGGGACTCTTAATCAGGGAGAGGAGTGATAGGACAAGGCGTAATGGCTTTAAACTGAAAGAGGGTAAGAGTTAGATTAGATAGTAGGAAGAAATTCTTTAGTGTGACGGCAGTGAGGCACTGGAACAGGTTGTCCAGACAAGTTGTGGATGCCCCGTCCCTGGGAGTGTTCAAGGCCAGGCTGGATGGGGCTTTGAGAAACCTGGTTGAGTGGGCAACATCCCAGCCCATGGGAGGGGGGTTGGAACTAGGTGATCTTTAAGGCCCCTTCCAACCTGAACCATTCTGTCATTCTAAGATTTGAGGGGAAAGCCTGAGCTGAGTTGAACCATGCAAAAGATCTTTACTATGTTGATTTCCATGGGTTACCTTTCAGACTCTGAAATCACAGAGTAGGGAGGGAAAAAAGCTGTCATTTTCATGGCATCACATGCTGTGTTAGGCATAGACTACCACACCTGTTAAGTAAAGAGTATCACTGTATTTAACACTTCACAAGACTACTTACATATCTTGAAACACTAAGTAAATGTAGCCTTCCTTAATCACCAGCCTCTTGAGTATATTAGATCTCTTCAAATTTCTCCCTGGACATTGGCATTAAAAAACAGAGACAAGCAGAACCTCTTGAAACTGTATTGGTGCTGGTTGAAGCAGGGCAATTAGTTCCTTAACGCACAAAGATCAGGCCAAGTTATTCTTTAGTGCTCTGTCATTCTTGGAATTGGCAAGCTTTCCCCGAAGGATGGCATTTCAGGTATTTTCCTTGAAGTAACTATGAAATGAATGTAAGGTAATCCTGACCTAGATATATGGCAGTGACTTGCTAAATGTGGGTAAATGTGGATGTCTTTAGCTTACCTTTTGAAATTGGGGAGTGGGGTCCACCTAAAGCAACGCCACGGTCTGAGGTTGTCTCCTCTTATTCTCTGCCCCATTGCCCTTCCTCTAGATCTGAGGGCCCAGTTCTTCCCTTCCCTGTTAGGACTGGGCTTTGGTGGAGAGAGCTGACCCTGCCAGTGTCACGCTTGTCTATTGGTGGTGACTTTTGAGCCTGAAAATGAGTGAAAGTGCGCCTCAGCATTCTGCAAGGAAGGGTGGGAGCAAGATGTGTGTGTAGCAAGTGTAACAGCACAGCCTCAAAACCTGGATTTTTTTACTGTTGGTAGTTTCCATGGAGCTATGAAAACACAATCAGAGAAAAAAGCCAGGCCAAGTCACTGCTGCCAGCTGTTGGTATAAAACGGTATATATCAAGTGAGTAATCTGCTCACTGCTCTATATATGGTTATGGAAATATGAGAGCTTGAGGGCTTGGGACAGCAGCATGGGTTCTTTTTCCATGCTCTACATCTGTGCCAACATCAGTGGAGCTCTGCTGAGACCTCACTGGAGAGGTGATACCGGTCCTTGTGATTGATTGTGTCTGTGCGTACCAACAGGCTGGGGGCTCTGAGCAACTGGATTGGGTTTTCTCAGGCCTATTAAGTTCAAACAGTCTCAGCCACATGAGAGAGTAATTTCAATTGACTCCACTAATTTGCTCTTCTGATTGGTGGTGTATAAATGGATATGCTGGACCAGGTGACTTGTCCCTCTAGTACAGCATCTCTGTCTCTTAACATAATGAATATTGCAGCAGCAGGACAAATTTTAGGCTCTGGTAACAACATCTAGCAACAAGGATGCCAAATGGTGTTTCCCATATTTACTAATGTACTTGTGAAAATTTTTCCCTGTTGGACCTGTTCTGGACGTGGTTTCTGTTCTCTGCTCAGGTGAAAGCCAGTGCCAAGGAAGTGGGCTCTTGTAAACTAGAGTGTGATGACTGTGTTGCCGAGCAAAGCAACCTGAGAAGTAGCTCCTTGCACTAGATCCTCTGGTCTAGATTTCAAAGTAAGCCTTCAAACACAGCTTAAATCTGACCCACTGCAACCAGCAGGAGGGGGGGAGGGGGGGGATAGAACTGACATTCCAAAATAGAAATGGTGTGTTTCAGTCGCTTTCGGGTTTGTAACATTAGGTTTTTCAGGAGTGCATGGGCTTTTTAAAAATCTCTCCATGTGGATTATCACAGGTTTGTCTTTAAAATTTCTCAGCAAACTCCCTGTCCATGCAGTGGTGCCTGACTTACATTGTCCCTGCGCTGGTCGGCAGAGGAAAGCAATTTCTCTGAGGCAGCTACATACCAAGCGCACTGAGTCAGTGCCAGTAAATTCGTAAGTCCTGAATCACGACCGAGCTCTTTGGAGACACTTCGCTCCATGTGCCTCTTCAAACATGAAAGCTAAGTTCTCTTAATTACTCAGGGCCTGTGTCAACTTCAATTCAAGATTTTGCTTCATTCATTCCACCTGAGGCCATGTTCTTGCTGCAAAAGAAATCCTACCTTTTGCCTGGGCTGGCAATCTCAGGGTAACATCTCCTAAGATCAAGGTGACTTCCCCTGAGAGGCTGCTAATTGAAGGAGTTGTTCAGACCTATTCCCTCTTCCTTTACCAGTTGTACCAGGATAGAAATTACAAGTGCTTATGATTTTGGTAATGATACTTCCCTTATGGTTTTAGGTTAAAAATAATGAAAAATTGTACAAGTGTTCCTTGTACAAAGGCGCTGATTTAGTCTATTTAAATCCATTCCCTCTGTGCTTTTCTGCTGATCTTACAGCTGTAGCACATTTTTGTGCAAGCTGATCTCTTTCTTTGCTTTCATAGGCGATCTCTCAGCTGTAGAAAAGGACATTAAGTGAAAAATACTTCAAGTCTGCACGAGATTGAAGGCATTACTAATTATGTTGTTCCTTCAAGATTGTCTGAAGAGAAATGGGAATGTCTGTTAAAAGCATTGAGAACTTCTGATGTGTTCGAACTTTTTCAATATATATATCACTAAGATATTTTTTTTTCCAGCAAACCACTGCTAATTCAAGTCTGTGGACAATAGAGTTGTGATGTGCCTTAGTACTCTAGATGCAACCTGTGGATCACCCTAAAAACTACTGCTGTAACCTGTTCCATCAATAAATAAATAAACTGGATTTATGAAAAGGAATTGAGGCCCTGATGATACAAATTGGATCAAAAAGAGATTTATCAAATGCAAACAGAGGCCTCCGCACCTCAAAGTGACTCACTGTGTCTGGCCTTTGTCAGTGGGGCATTGTATTCTCATGACAAAGCCACTGATAAATCCAGCACGTTTCAGCTCTGTGTGCTTTGTTGGTGGATATATAATTTTTTTAACTTGCTGTTACATTTGCTGAGGGGGCATGACCTAACCTAAAAGCATGTGGAAATTAAACTGAAGCAGGCAAATGCGTGCATCATGTCTAACAATGGCAGTTAGACTATTCCTGGTAAAACTTTGCTTTTTTTTTTCCCCCTTCTCCCCACCCCCCAGGTTTTTGCAGAGCCCTCCATCAGTCTGTTTGCTCTGGAATGCTGCAAGGGCAGAGAGCTGCACTTCACTGAACCCATCAATTCTGTTTTGAATGAAGACCTTCATTTTTACACTCAGTCTGTATGGGTGAGAAGTGGATTGTAAGTATGGAAGAAATATTCTTGTCAGTTTTGCATTATAGGAGCTAATACTGAGCATGCATTTTTTTCCCGATTACTGCTTTATTTTTTCATAGGATGTATTTTACGTTCTAAAGTAAAAAGTATTTTGAGACAATTTAAAATACAAAAGTGCAATTGAATACTAGACCCACTTTTTATATCAGGACCCAAAATGAACAAAAGCTCTGGGCAGAGGTTGTTTCCCCCCTAATAATCATCCTTTTACCCCTTTACAGTAACGAACAATAGAGCCTGTTGTTCAAGCCAGAAACCAAAAGTAAATAAGTTTTGATTGGTGACTTACAAAGACAGGTAGAGTAAACTTGGACAGCCTTGATTAGACTGGCTGTAAAATACCAACTATAAAGTGCAGTGATTTAACATAAGCCTCCGCAGTGGTTCAGTGAAGCTTGACGTGCTGATCGGCTGCCAAAGAGGCAGCAGCTTCCGAGAGAAGCTCAGGGCAGATCTGACAGCTGGAACCGTAATTTGCTCCTGTTATTAGTTTAACCCCCCTCCGTGAATGTGAATACACACCCAAGGTCTTCTCTGAAAACCATTTTCCATCTGCAAAGTGACCTTCCAACCCCTTCCATGTCTTCCCCTTCCACCTTTTGGAGAAACTCCCAAGTACTCTGTGTTGGCCAGGTTTGCAGTCTCCACATCCACAACAGCAGCCAGTCACTTGCAAAGTCTCATCCTGCGACTGAGGGTGACTGGAAACTGCCGTTCTTCTAACGTGGTGCACAATTTCCTGTGTTTATTTTTAATCTTTTCCCTACCTTTTTCACTTAGAACTGGATTTTTTTTGAGGGATCTTACGGGATGACCCAAAACTACAAAAAATCTGAACTAAGTGGGCAAGGAATAGCACAGACTGTTCACGGCTTAGATATACAGCTGTTGTGTTTACGAGGAATTTTTCAAACACATCTAATCTGTTGCTACCTAGAAGTCAGAACCTTTCTGTGGCTGGCTATAGCAATGCTGCTGAGCCACTCCTCTGATTCCTTGAGGTTAGCACAAGGGCTAACTAATGCTGCAGAGCACCATGAACTGTTTTCTTTCAGGAATTTCACACAAGTGTTTCCCTGCAAGGTTGGTTAAGGTCTGAACCTCTCTTTAAGAGCAGTCAGTGGTGATTGACTTTAGCTGTCTTGAGGTGCCCCAGGTGAGAGTGGCAAGCAGCTGCTCTTCGAGGCTGAGAACATCAATACACCCATTGCCAGTGAGCTGTGCTAGTTTGGAGAAGGAAAGGCCTTTTCTGGGAGGAACATCTGGCTTCTTTCTGGTGGGAGTGTGTAAATCTTCATACCTCTGTGGAGGTGTTACAGTCTAAAGTGTGTCCTGTTGGGGAGTGTCTCTTTATGAGCTTTCTGTGCCCTCTCACCGAGGTGCAGAACTGGAAATCTAATCACTTTGCCCACGCAAAAGCCTTTACAGTTGGCAGTAAAGGAAGGGTGACAGCTTTGGGAGCACACAGTACAAAAGCACAGGAGACTGAATGCAAAAGTCTAGCTTCTTCCCCATCTTCATTTCCGAGTACCCCACCCAGGATAGCTTGTTCCCCGTCTCTGGGAAGGGTTGAGGCATAAGGGCTGGGCTTTCTCTGAGCTCCTTGTGCTCCTTGAGCTCCCTAGGAAACAGACCCTCTGCGGCCTGTCCCCATCCCACACTGCAGATGATAGGCTAAAGGCTGAGGGTGGCAGGTGATCAGGAGAAGTCTGTGAGTCACCTTATCTGTGACCAAGAGTTGAAGCCCCAAAGCCTACTGTCAGCTTTAGACATATGACAAAGATTTATGTAAACACACAGATGGCATATTGCTGCCAGGCTCAGCTACAAGGACCCTTCCTGAGCCAACTGATGACCTCAGTCACAAATGACATCAGCCTGGACTGTGGCTTGGCAAATGGGGCTGGGGGCACTCCAAGATGTGGATAGGATGGCAGAGTGGAAGCTGCTGGTCCCTCTACCCAAGAGCTGGGGTGCATTTTGTCTGTGTTGTTTCTGCCCAGCCTGGCTTCATGTGGTTATTACTGTAACAGTCTTTTTCCCTCTGTTTCCTATAAACATCTGCTTTGAAACTGCATGTCAAATGAGACCATTCAATACTATGAGAACAATCTTAACAGTAGGTTCTCAGTGACTTGACAGAAAGCATCGCAAGGAAAAGGTCGGGAATCTGTTAGAAGCCTAAGGAACATACAGTGGTGGCCAGGCTGCTCTGAATACCTGGTAGTCAGGAGGTATGGGACCTAATTTGAAGAAACAGTGATACTGTCTCATTACAAGGCACTTCACAGCTGGCACACTTTAGCTTCTATGCAGCCCTTAGCAAGGATAGCTGTCAGTTTCTCAAATTAGGTGCAAGGAGGAAAGTAAATTACAGGTGCTGTGAGCGCTGGTTGCAGCTGTTTTCTCGCTGACTTAAGAGTGCAGCCGTCCCTCCTGTTCTTGGCAGCTGCCACATAAAACAGGTAACGTGGGGCAACTGGTATTTGCTTTGTGTTCAGACGAGTTAATGAGTCAAGTGTTTGGGATTCAGTGTCTGCACAACAATGTCCTATTGATATAAACAAAACCAATCTGTGATCCTGAGGCTGCCTTTGTAAGCAGCAAGGCAGGATTTACTGAGCAGTTGCCTAGATAACAAGGGGCCTCTACGTGCTGGTGCTTTAACTCTGTGCGAAAGGATTCAACCGTGTCTGTGGCTCAGAATTATTTAGTATGGTATTAGTCTTGGTACAGTAATGTGCAGGTTTTGAAGTAAATATTTTGTATGTGTTTTCAGACAAGTGGAATAGCTATAAAAAGCTTGTAACTGCAACAAAAGAAAATTCGGGACAATATCCTCTCATAATTAGTATGTAGAACCAGGAGTGCGGTTTGGTGTGCGGCTTCGTGGTTTGCTAAAGCCCACCCACTGAACTTGCATTGCCCATCTGGGTTCATGCAGAGAGGTTCTCGGTTCTCATATTTGTGGGGGAAAAAACTGGGGGTAGGGTGGGAAGGGGCGGTGTGGATTTTACAAGTTTCAGGCAGACAAACAGATAAGAGGTCTTAATTTAGACAGAAAGCAGTTAAACCACTGAAACTGCTGGCATTTTGCGGCACGGCAGTGGAGGTTTGAGATTAGCGCTACTTAGGGAAAGGCCTGGGGCTTTCAAGGGCACAGTCCTGACCACAAGCCTGTAGTTTTGTTGTGCTGCAGTTAACTGAGTTTTTCATGTTCTGTTTTCTGTATCCAGGTGGATTGCATACGAGGGATGTAATTTTTTAGGAAAGCAGATTCTGCTGGAGCCCAGTGAGATTTCAAACTGGAATGAGCACAGCAGCTGGAAAGTAATTGGCTCCCTTCGTCCCATGAAGCAGGTAGTGTAACGGTTGTATGAGGACAATTTTATGGGTTTGGACAGGGATTACTGCACAAGTATCAGCTGTACCACGAAGTATAATGGCATACATTGTACTCCTTAAATCAGGCCAGATGATGACAGCCAGAAGGACCTACTGGAAGATTAGCGAAGCAGAAAATTCCTCCAGTGACAGTTATTGAGATCTATATTAGGCTCCTAAAGGAAAATAATTGCTAGTTTCTCCGAGCCAAGTTTTGTCTTTCTGAATAGTTCATTAGCATGTTCTGTAGATGCTCTATTTTTAAATTTTTGCCGTATAACAATAATAATGAGAAAACCAATTCTGCGTTGGCTTGTTTCATAATTAACATAAATGGAAGCAAGAACAAATTTTTGTTGTGCTGTAGCCTGGATTTCCAAAAGAAGCAAAGTTTAGTCCCACTAGTGTTTCCCTCTCTGCCTCACCCCAAGTAACACCACTTTCAATCTCATTCAAACATTCAGGTCTCAAAACCACAGCGCTCTTAGGAGCTCTGTGAAAGGTAGGTAGAGAAGCAAGACTGACATAGAATCATAGAATGGTTAGAGTTGGAAGGGACCTCAAAGATCATCAAGTTCCAGCTCCCTGCCATGGGCAGGGACACCTCCACTAGGGCACGTTGCTCAAAGCCCCATCCAGCCTGGCCTTGAGCACTTCCAGGGATGGGGCATCCACAGCTTCTCTGGGCAACCTGTTCCAGTGCCTCACCACCCTCACAGGAAAGAATTTCTTCCTAATATCTAATCTCTTCCAATTTAAAACCGTTACCCCTTGTCCTGTCACTATGCTTCCTGACAAAGAGTCCCTCTTTGTCATAATACATAAATAGATACATATATAAATACCCCTCAGGAAAAGCAGGTACAATTCTGACTCTTTGCCTTTCCAAGACACAGCAGGTAACCAGTGACACACAGCTCCAAACCAGTCAAGTTGCCACTGCCCAGTAACCCAGCTGTGGGAGGGGCAGCATTTGGGCAGACAAGAAAAGGGAAGGGGAGAGTGGCAGGGAGTGTGAGCAGCATCCCCGCTGGAACAGAGGTTTTGTTAGCTCTGCTTCTCACAGAACAGCTTGTTTCCACTTAGTGACAAATGCTGCTTTCTTTTTAAATATTAGATTCAAGTGCAGAAATGTTGCAGTGAACAAAATTGATCACCTTTAGCAGCAGTTATGTGTTATCTGTCACCCCCCCAAATCCCCAATAAAAAAAGTAAAGAATATTTTTGGTCTTTCCCCCCAGTAATCTGTTAGTCTAAAATGTTGACAGCTCCATGGAACTCTTTGAAAGGGGTAACTATCAAAGGATCCCCTTTGGGCTCGATTTTTGCAAATAATAATGACAATAATTTGGGCTGGACTTCAAACTACAACTCTCTCTTCAGCCAGCAATCTGAAGAGCTTTTGTATCTGGCAGCATCCTTCTTTACACTGCAGCAGCAAGCTGTGTTATAAGGCTCACTTCAGCTACTTTGCTGGGGCGTTGGCATTTGGGGTTTGTGTGATTGTATTTTGGGGTTCGGTTTGTTTTAAACTCTGCAAACTGAGGGCTTCCTTGAGTTTATGCAGTCACCTGCCTGTGCTCGACACTTCTGTGGGCAGATGGCCCCTTCTTNGGAGTAATTCTATAAACTCGCACTTCATATTCCTTCTGCTGGCTCCTTTACAAATGACAAAACCAGTCAAGCCTGCCAGTGTAAGAGGCAGTGCAAGAAAAAGTGCAACATTTGAAACTTGGGCATAATGAGACCCAACAATTTTGCTGGGTGACTTCATAATACAAACCTTTCCCTGTAAAGAACAGCTACTCCCAATACTAATACGCATCGGTTTATTGATGTTTGGTGGGAGAGAGGCTTTATTGTCTGTACCTTAAGGTTTGTTTTTAAACGGGAAAAAAAAAAAAAGAGATTCGAAGCTCCCAGAAGAAAAAAACGCTGCTTGAGCTGGGATTCCAGCAGAGCTGCCCTTTATAACAACTCACTGCTCTTTATTTGCACTGGAATCGGTGAAGAACGGAGAAAAAGCTTGATCCCTGTAGTAGCCCTAGAAAATCTCCTTATTTTTTGAGTAAGCAGCGATGCCAAGCCAGTATCTTGTTTTCTATTTATGTTCAAAAGCAATGGTGTAACTCTCAGCCATATATTCCAGTTAACGGGGGCTGCATTTGCTGGATATGTGACTCCCATAAGTTTTGGGTCCCGAGAATAAAAAGCTCATGGAGTACAGCACATGTACTAGCCTTGGAGAGAGTGAAATATGCTGAACTAGAGATATTTGCATATCACAGGAATTAGTTCTATAAATACATTTTAAAAAACCAACAAAACTACCTGCCACTGCTGTCCACTGCTGCTTTACATTCACGTGTGCCTCCCACAAAAATGTTGAACGCCTTCATCTGAAACTGAAAACGGAACATGTACTTTAGAAAACTGATAAACGATGGAGAGGAGGCATTTACGTTGACTTCCTTAATCTCTGTGTTATGCCCATCTTCCTTCGCACTATTCCAGCCAGCAGTGTACCTCAGAGTGAAGAACCGAGCCCAAGGTAAATACTTGACAGTCGCTGGAAGCCTAGCAGATGTAAGAGCCACATCAGTGTGTGCATCCCCGTACAATGGCAAGAATACCCAGATCTGGCACTACTGTCACGGACTTTTCAAATCCAAGGTGAGTCTCCAGATGCTGGAAGTGGGTGGGCCGTGTCACCTGCTGGCCTTTCACCTTCACTTCTTGCTTTTGCTGTTGGCTGGCGTTACCACCAGGACAGCTTTTGGCCTCTCCTGTGCATCTTAAGCCAGAACTTTTATAACCTACATCATCCTGCTACATAAGGAAAGGTCTCATCTGTCTGCCTTGGCAAGTTGGGCAGCTTTTCACATCTGCCTAATGGGACTGATGTTCCTGGAAGTAGGAACCTGATTTTGTCTGAGTTACAAGTTTAAGTTTATTACCTCTAAAGAGCTAAGAATTTCTCTGAAAAGTAATATGTGAAGAAAAGCTGTGAGCGATTTTGCATTAATGCTGTCCTTGGCAGGCTGTTATTAATATAAAAAGCTGATGATTTAATGTAAGAAACACCTGAAGTAACAAACACCACCATCTATGATCAAGGCAGCTGGTCAACTGCTGACTAATCTGTTGCCAGCTTGCTTGCGCGGCTTGCTCCCAGCTACAGCAGGATTACTGCAATATGCTCCGTGCCTGAAAGAGGAACAAAGAGGATACGAACTGGAGACTTTGTGGCCTGGGATCTCACTTCTCCTCTTGTTCCTTAGGCTAACAACGCCTGCCTGGATGTCATCGGTGGCAAAGATGTGCCTGGCGCCAAAGTTGCGCTCTGGGCAGAACACGGGAAGGACAGGCAAAAGTGGAGACTCAACGAGGATGGAACCATCAGTTCATACCTCAGTGACCAACTGGTGCTTGATATTAAAGGTATTTTTAAAAAGAAAAGGCAAACGACTAACCCTCACGTGTTCTAAGTGTGGTTTTTGACTGAGGTTAATTGCCTTGTTACAGCTCTTTTTGTATTTAAGGTTAAAGACTGGATCCTGTCTTTTCTGATGGGTTTACGTTACTTGGCAGTAGGACAAGAAACGACAGGGCAGTGGGGGAACCGTAACTCTTTTGATCCCAGAGGTTTATGTGGATCAGCTCTATGCTATTTGAGGCAGTTCAAGAGCCCTGATGGCAAGAACTGCAAGTTACGGAAGACAAAACAGCAAAGGAAGAGCAACCACAGAATAAGTATGGCTCAAAAAGAGAAAAAATGCTCACTCCTTATGCTTTCACAGTGGTGAAAACTGTCACTGCTCAAGTCCTAGTCCTTCTGATTACCCACTGTGACAGAACTGCCTCACTGGAGAATGCCTGTGCCTCACACAATTTGTTGGCACTAGGGTATCATCCCTAGGGAAAGGTTGTGGGGCGGTGACTGCAGCGGCTGGCTGGGAGGCTGGGGAGCTCCAGCTTGCTGTCTTCTCAGTGTCCTCTTGGCCATTACACATCCGACCTCTGCAGCTCTGATTTACTGAGAATAAACTCTCAGCCCTGCGATGTTAAACTCCTAGAGCATTTCCTGGCTTCCACAACTAAGGAGTTTAACCACTGTTACTAATTCATACTTCCTAGGAAGCAATGAAATGCACCTGGTGACACTGATGGCAACACTCTTACAAGTAGCAGAAAGCTGCGCTGCCCGGGTTACTCAAAATACAATGCTGAAGGCTGGGGTGGCGAGATACCATTAGAGAGATCTCTAGAACGTTTCTTTCTTTTAGTGGATTTTTGTTTATGGTATCATGATAAAAAAAATGTGCTGTCACTTCTATGCTACCTATAGTCAAAGGGGAGAAGTTTTATTTTAAGGACTTTGTAAATTTGTGGTTGAATTGGATATGCTACACCAAATGATCTCAGGTGGAGCTGTGACTCTGTGTATTGCTGCTCTAGCAATATGCACCTCAGAAGTCCAGGCTCGTAGCAGGAGCTCAGAATCTGCCAAAAAGCAAAAATCTCTGCAGAGGTGCTGCTTCTGTGCACAGAGGGGGAGTTGGGGACTGGGGTTTGTGGTGTGCTCTGCTTCTGGACTAGTGGAGCTCCTCAGGGCCTAAGGTGGCAAGTGACCAGTTGACAGTGACATAGTGTCAGAGGAGCAGACACAGGCCTCCCCTGCCTGGTGGAAGTCTTATTTTTCAGCTAATTTTCCTACTTAATCACACTTTTTAAAGATTATACATAGGCTTTTCTATGCATTTCTTTTTAAAACTTCCTTTATTTTGTTTTTAAGGAGGAAATTACTATGACAAGAATCACATCGTTATGAATCACCCGATAGATGACAAGCATTCACAAAAATGGGATATTGAAATCTTGTGAGTAAAACCCACCACACAGATGGTCCTTGTGTGGGTTATCAACATCTAGAGGGAGATAAAAAGCCAACTACTGAAGTCACACACCACTGGAACCTTAAGCAGCAACTTCTACGTTCCTTCATACCAAGCACCAACTCCCAAACCAACTGAATTTCACACAAATATGGAAGATGGGAAGTCGATCCAATGTCGTTCTGCAGGGAAGCCGATTCTTTGAGGCCCCCCTGTGAAAGTTGCTATCACTTTTCATCTGAAGTATTGTTAAGTAAATGCAAAAGACCAGACGTAAGTTTGGCAGGATATGAACTGCAGGAGCTAATAGAGGCTCTTGAGAAATGTTGCCTTTCCCTTCCTCGCTAACTGATGGGAGCTCACTGAAGAAGGAATGCACTAATGAACCTGCAAGGACTTTTATGTCCTGAGTGAAACTGCGTACGCTCCACGCCATCCTGAAGCTCAGATGCTATCTTCTGCTAAACGCAATTGCTTTTGTGCATAAAGACAACTTTGAACTGGAATTACCAGCTCAGCATGTGAAATGGGGCAGTAGAGAACACCTGACTTTCCTCCCCCTAACGTTCATGTTAGACCTTTGTCTTCATTTGTTTTAACACCCCCAAATTTCCAGATTCAGGAACTGGTTTTGCTGACCCAGGGCCTGTTTCCAACCTGTGAAATTGTAAGTTCTGACTTGACTGAAGGTCACCTTTAACATGGAGCCATATCTACGTCTATCAAAAGAGAATCAAACAGTCCTGGGTCAGGCTAGACACCTACAAGGGCTAGCTGCATTTAAAGCAGTAATGATTTTAACTCTCGCTGTGTTTAATTTGATGTATATAGGTTAATTTAATACAATGTAATACGGTCTTGAAACTACGTCTTCCTTCAGAAAATAATTCACCACAGTAGGTGTCTTCAAAGGTGCTGGCAGCCCGTGCTTTAGTGCTTCCTCAAGCTTAAAAGAACAGTGTTAACTGCGCATCAGTGTTACCTGGGGCTCAGAAGCAGCACGGACATCTCCTTAGCCGAAAGGACGAGGACTTCGACTGGCAGCCCAGAGCACAGCATGCTGGTGGCTTCCTCGGTTCCAGCACTATGCAAAGCAGGCTACTGGCCCTCGCTTGAGCCAGACAGAGCCAAACACCAACCCAGCTGCTGCAGGGTGAAAAGCATGTTCCTCACTCAAGGCTGGCAAATACAGAAGGAACTGCAGGCAGTTGTAGGGCTGTGAACACCTGGTGCAGAAGAGAAGTCCCTTAGGTCCCTGGTAACTTCATTTGACTTCAGCATCACTAAATTAATCTACTTCATTGAAAATGTCATGGTTTTTTCTCCTTATTTGTATATTCAGGGTATTTCTATAACTATTTAAAGAGGTTTGGGTAGCTAAAGACAGATGGTTTCCAAAAGCTGTAATTATTCCCATTGTGCATTCAAGCAGGATTCATCCCCAAACAAATGGAAACACATAACCCTAATTTTGCCACAGAAATAAAATATATGGATGTCTATTTTTGTATGAAATGGAGTTCTATATCGTACTATTTAAAAAAAACCTTATCTACTTGCACTTACTATTTTGCATTCTAAAATTATGACAAATCGCCTGTTTAAGTAACAGATTTTCAACCGTTTGTATATATTTTTCCCAACCATAGCACTTGTTTAGCTTTTTTTTATGTAAGGCAGCATATCAAGCATTCTACACGTGGCTTGCTTCCCAGATGAAATTTTTAAAGCCGACGTAAAAACTTCCAATCTTTTAAACCAAGACCAGCTAAGTCCAGGTTGGTACGCGAGTGTTACAGAACAAAGCAAAGCAGGCTTTTGTACTTAAGAGATCTGGAATGTAAAATGCTAAACGTGTACATTTTAATTGTATAAAACTTTTTTTAGGAGGAATGTTTGGCTTGTTGGTTTCTTTTTAAACAAACTAAATACAACAATAGATTTTAGCAGATGCCAAGGGCATTGCTGTAAAGTATTTCCTTTCAAAGGGATGGAAAAGGGATCAGGGCGTGGGATGATGTGTGACTGCTGTCCCATCAGCTTGCATATTAACCATCCGTCTTCAAATATTAAAGTAACTGCACTGCTCCCAGCAAAACCCACTCAAGTGCACATTGAAGATATTGATTGCAGTTCTAGCTTTGGGTTACTTTCACATTTACATTGGTGCTGGGGGAGGTAGAGATTAAATACTTACACTCTGTTTATTCCAGAGGTGGCAGTACCTTGGCGTTTTTTGGGGGCAAAGTCGTACCCCTTTGCGAAACAACATACACAGCTTTTACTGAGACGCTTTTGTTCTCTCAGGGCAAGCAAACAGAACAAAAAGGGTTTCTTGCTGGCGAACACCACAAATGAAAAGCCCAAGGCACTGGAGCCTGCTTCATCTACAGCTTTAGATGTCCTCCCTACCAAGGCTCCATATCCAGAGGAAAGCTCTGGTGTGTTACCATGAGCCACTTCAGCCAGCCACAGCCTCGGAGCTGTGCCTCACCGGACAATGAGCAGTTTCCCTGTTCTTCCCAATGCCCGTTTTCCCAAAGCTGATAGAAAAATAACATAATAATTGTTTAACACCAATACAAACTAAAGAGTGGGTGGATAGAAAAGTAATTTAATAATCTCTCAAGAGATTCTTAACGGCCAGACATATTACTTATAGGAGCAGCTAATTCACAGAACTATCAAAGAACTTCAATCAGACATTCAGTCCACAGCGCCAAGGCAAGGTTTTCTTTTTCTTCATCTGAGGTAAGGTTAAGGTCTTTAACACAGACAGCGCTGTTACTCCAAAGCTGCTTCAGTGCATCCAAGTATGACAAAGGAAACCGCAACCCATGAGTCTGCTGAGGGGAAAAATATATATCTAATTAAAAAGAAATAAAAATCCTTCAGCTAAGTGCAGTGGCCCTTATTACATGAGTGTGTGTTAGGCTACAGGTACTGATGTGTGCGCTCCTCTCCACACCACACCAGGATGTCTGACAGCATCCTGCAAAAGATGCAGTAGCATCCTGCCAACTGTCTTTAATAGACAACCAAGTGAAGTCTCTTTCATGGTCTAACAGCCCTTATGCGCTCGGCAGGCTTAGTGCGTGGATTCTTCATGTGGTTTCCACACTGAAGAGTGAAATAATTTTAAATGTACGCTTTTGCCTAACCCTGTTATTCTTGGAAGCTCATCTAAGTATATTTCTCTCTATCTGGCACATGTGGTCTTTGGCTATAGTTTGCCAGCACCCCAGAGATCTCCATTACCATGGCTGGAGTCTCTAAGGGCAGGAAGGTACAGTCTGGGGTTTGCCTGCACTGTACAGGTGCCAGTGTCCAACCTCAGCTACCCCTATGCTCTGCTCTCGAGGAACAAGGAGTGTTACCTTAAAAGGTGAGTGACTGCCAGGCCAAAGCCCTGCTGTAATTACCGAGACAAGAACAGGCTGGGTTCTGTTTTGCATCTACGGTGTATTTGTGCAGTCCTGCATTGGAAGTGTTTCGGGTAGCGGACCTAAGCTGGAGCAGCTTACTAGCAGAAATGGGGACAAAAAGTCCCAAAACTCACTGCCACTCTTCAGGCGTAGTTATTATTTGAACAAAAGCACGTTGTATATACTCTGAGTAAGAATGGAGAGGAACTATGTGCAGCCTTACTAACGAGCTGAAAAGTTCCCCCCTTACAGCTCAGAATAAACTCTTTACTCCCACTGCTGCCCACCCCACCCCAAAATGAACAGCCTTGTCTTGCAGTATGTTCCAGGGGAGACAGACTCCTCCACAGGCTCAATGTGGCATAAACACAGTGCAGGAGGTGCAGTGAGCCCCGCCACCACTGAACACGTGCTAGCATAGCCGCTGGCCTTAATAAAGAACATGCTAAAGGACACAGAAGGCAAAGACACTTGTAGCCACTCTACTGGCTTTGCCAGCTAGCACATAAGGCCTCTGCAAGAAATCCTGTTAACATCTGAAGCATTTAATTAAGCGTGAGATTACATTACTTGGGTCTACTATTAGCTGCCTTAGTGTTCCAGCCTCAGCTCATCCGGGTACTTAGGGGATGGGCAAGAAGCCTTTGGGTGCTGAGAGTGCAGCAGAACTAGGCCCCTGCTACCTTCTCAGTCAAGCCCAGCTAACACACCAAACCTAAGCTGTTTTGGTGGCTTTTGGGGGCACATTTGTGTGAACAAACCTGTGACGTAACTTCCTCACATGTAGTATCATCTTCTGTCCCCATCATGTGAGTTTCTCTCCTGTTCTTTAAAGAATGATACACATAGACCATCTCTCGGCGAACTTCATCCTAAATGACAGCAGGAGTAAAGCACTTGCATATAAGCCACACCTTCAAATTGATTTCACTCAAGTGAACATACTAGCTTCTTAATTCTGCAGTCCACAGATTTTCATTACATCAATGAAAGCAATTCACCTTCCTAACTGAGTGAGCCAAGAGCCATCTACTACCGCAATGAGGAAGTCTCCACAACATCTTTGAAAAGTTATTTACAACCTATAATCTGCCTCAATGCTGCTTTGCCTCGACTAGACTCACAGGACTGAAGCTGTATAGAAAACATGCCATTTAAGGTACACCTTCTTGAAAGTCTTAATGAAGGGTCATCCATCAATGAATTACTGCTCTGATACTGATCTCTTAAAAAAAAATTCATTTAACTGTTAGCATTCCTTTGACAAAGCTCTGCAAATCAATTCAGAGCACTGCGGGCAGGTCTCACACTCAATCTGTGGACACGAGTCTTGCACGTGTGCTGTCATTCAGTTTTTATTATGACATCAGAAGGTGAGGTGGCAAAAAAAATTGCAAAAAGAAGAAGAAAAAGGAAGGTTTCCAGAACCTCCAGTCTCACAGCAATATGGGCACAAATGGAGGAGAGAAAATCAGAAAGTTATGGTATGTTTTTCTTGGAGGCTAACATTTTATGCATGCAAAAAAAATCAACCACTGTATAAGATAGTTTGTTTTGTTCCCATCCCCTCCCCTCCTTTTTTGAGACATCTAAAGGCACTTAGACCATTTCGTACTATTAAACCTTCATAGCTAAGAAGTAGTCTGACCACCACCTAATCGAAGATGCCAACATCTATTTTGTGAACTAGCTTAGTAGCGCTACTAGCACCCATTTAGATACAAATATAATTCAGAAGTGAAGACTAAATGCAACCAGAGTCAGTAGCAGCTGCACCCAAAGGAAAGCCCTCTCTTGGGGGAACTTATTTTTATAATTTATTCATGCCCTTAAATACAAAGACTGAAAAAAACCCAAACAAAACTCCATTATCCAGAGCTATAGAGGCCATTTAGCGGCTGCAATCTCACCTCAGACAAAAGCCATGCACCTACCCTGCAGAATCAAAGACTAAATTTAGTTCTGTAGCTCTCCTTCAGAAGGCAGGAACGTGCCATATCACTGCTTAACAACCACCCCCCTGAACCCTAATGGGCTGCAGCATCCAACCAAGTGTAAGCGCCTGACCCTTTTAGGCCAGTACAAGAGAGCAACAACTCCCATTCCCCACCCCAAGCGTATGAGGGTGGCTTCACTGGACTTACAGAATTCTCTTGATCGGGTTCCACTGTAATGATGGCATGGTCTCTAAACTGCAGTCTGATTTTGCTGTCTATTTTTGGCAATTTCCCACCTAAGAAAAAAATTCTCCATTAAAAAGGAAGGAAACCAGACAAACAGCGCAAAGTGAGCACTCCATGCACTACCCACTCTCTTGTGGCTAGATTTTTTTGTTAACCTGTATTTCAACACCCACATTTTATCAAACCAGAGGAGGGGGGAGGGCAGGAACAGAGAGATATTTTTTAATTCTCTCACCTTTACAGTTACAAATATACTCTGAGAGCGACATGTCATCTCTTCTGCTAGACACAGGGAATTACCCAACTGAGATGAGCATATGTACACATAGAATCTAGCACAACGTGAAGCTGATGCTAACTGTAATCTTAGCCTACCACAAAATACCAAAGTCACAAGAGGCAGAGTTCACAACAGCTCTACATCACATCAGCCCAGTTTTGGTAACTTCAAAATGTACCTGGAGTCAAAGGATCAGAGTCACATCCCAAACAAGGTGGCAACCGGTTCATAATGAAATCCTTCTTCATGTCAGACGATCTCAGTTCTCTGGTGTTTTCCAGACGTTCTGCAAGCTTTCTCAAAAGGCTACTCAGTTTTTTTGTTGAGTCAGCTATATCCACCTGCTAAATATTCACACAGAATTGCTTTCACATGAATTCAAGCTAAACAGACTAACCTAAAAAGAAAGAGGTGCAGTAATGCAGTGAAAATCTGGACACTCCTCTTTAATCTTTGCAAAGAGTAGCATTTACTCCAAAAACAAAAAAGTGTGTTTCTTTCACACATTCCCCATGAGCTGCTCACCCATCAAAACTGACGCTTGCTTTCCCTCACTCTGGGGCTACCTGCAATGCTCAAGGACTTGTGTCATTGAAAGAGAGACTTGTTCCTTCTGCTTGCTGATGAGCTGATCAGTAGCACAACTGGACTACTATAAAGAGGTCACAGAACCATTCATTGCTTTGCTACTTTCAAACGCTTGGCCTGGCACAAGAACTATGCCTGTCTGACCAGCTCTAAAGCAAATACCCTTACTTTTAGAAGGAAACAAGCCATACAAGGACACCATGATACAATACAAGCAAGCACAATAAATTTGGCAATGTTTCAGATGGAGCAAACATTCAGGTGGAACAGTCATCCTGAAGTCTTCAAAATAAGTGTCTGCTAGACAAGGTAATGCCATTGGATTAAGCTTTCAGAGCTCGAACAAGACAATGCTCAGCGCTGGCGTTTCAGCTGGATGCGCTATTGTTCCCTTAGTCCCACCTACTTACCATGAGCAGTTGCCTTGGTATGCTTGTCCGCAGCGCCACATCTTCCTTTGCTGTATCAAACACAAGGCCAGGAATTGCATCCAGTAAGAAATCTCCCCAGGAGCTGAAGAACAGGAAGAAAAAAACCCAAATTTACTAAAATAGTTGCCCTGAAATAAAATAGACATCTTAACTGATATCAAGGGCTGGAAATGTAGTGCTCCAATTCCAAATGTGCTTTGTGCCTTTGGCCCTTCCATTATCATTCTGTAGCCTCGTGCAATAGCTCCTTCTCGTCTCAGCTGCATGTGTATCCTCACTAGCTTAAGGTCAATGTCACTCCTAGAGGGAAGGAACGGCTTTGAGAAGGCTCCGGTTTGTTCTGATTCAGGTGCTTGCCATTTACCAACGGATTCACCTCAGTGAATAAAGAAATTCCTACTGGGGCCATTATTATACGATCACATGCACATACGGCCTCACTGCACACAATGAAGTGTGCAACATTGTGCCATTTAACATCTTTTTGAGACACTTACATTGAAGGAGGAAATGTACCCAGGGTTATCAAATCCAACACTGCATCAGTTTTTAAGCTTTGCAACAGACTTAATTACGACCCCAGGAAAAAAGATATCTCTACAAGGATTTTAATGCTACCTAATGAGCACCTTGTAGGTGTCTTGTTTTGTGTTAAATCCCCATTCTCAGCTTACATACTTTAAAAAAAGAAAAGAAAGTCCTTTGATCTCTGCACTTGTTCCCCGTTTGTAGGAAAAAACTAGAGGAGGGGAGGGAAAACTGCAACTTCTTTGTCCAGTGTGAGTCAGCCTCACCAAGAACAGGCGTGCCGCTCGCACAAAAGTGCTGTCCTGTCCATACGTGACCTCTCTCCCTACCACATCCTCAAAGACTGGTTTAATGGGTAAACAACCAGGGCAAATGCCCAGCATCCAGGGCTGCCAGCGGACTTCCACCCAACTAAGTCAAGGCAGCAGAGCGGGGCCCATCTTCCAACATACACTTCACCCTCTGCTCTTGCTCTCCCTCAGCAGTCCCCATTTTCAGCACTGATCTCTAGACTCTACTTTAAAAAAAGTATGACTTGTTATAGTTTATTTATTTTTAAAATCATCCCCACTGAAGTGCACCACTGTCTGCAACACACTAGGAGGAAAGGGCTCAGGCTAGTAAGTAGAATTAAGACATTAATACTTCTTACGGCTTCCCTTCTCTTGCCCCCAGTCTCCACCTGCCAGCTTCTCATTGCTTTTCCAAACTGCCCTTCTTATAACGAACTCACACACACCTCTGCCTGCTGGGGTCTGACCCAGAGGAACTGTGCTCCAGCACACAGCAGAGTCCCTTTTGTCTTGTTGCTAACAGTCGCTGAAAGCGCCACCTCCACCAGCACTTCCTTCTCTCCTAGCTCCTCCATGTGCTGCTTCCAGAGTGGTCACTAGAAGTCTAAGCATCCCCCATAATAAGGACAGCTACTTTCAAGGAGTTATTTTCATTTTTCAAGGAAACATTTCCAGATTATACTTCAATTAACAGGCCAAATCAAAATACAGCCTGTATCAGGACGGTGCCTATTTTACCTGTGCTTACTGAAAGCAGGTACAGAGGCAGGTTCTTACACTTCATTACCAATAACCTTAATGGATAATGATTCCACTTTTATCCTTAGAAGAACAGCACTCCAAGCTTTTCCTTTTTCCTCTCTTCATTGACATGCAGGGAACACACTCCCAAACAGCACTGCTCCTAAATCACCGGACTGGCATTTGGCTTAGGCTGTCACATGGAACCAAACTCTTGTCTCCACAGCACTACTTGACCAATAACTCTGTACAGATCAAGCTGGTCAAAGCCTGTTCTGTGCATTCAAGAGGACTCCATCACTCCAGCCCAGCCTCCATCAACAAGCCAAACACCCACCTATTCTAATGTCACTCTTCTGGCTGTTCAGTTCACTAAGCCAGGGGTGAGAGAAGCACCAGGTCATCAAAGGAGACAAAAAAGGCAAGGGAAGGGAGGACGGGCAGGACATCTCTTTAGAGGCCACTCACTGCTGCTCACACTGAGTGTGCCATCAAACTTGCTAAAGCAGCTCAGCACTAGTATTGCCTCCTGCATAAGAAATTAAGTCATTCTTTGCAACAGCAGTCAATGGTTACAGAAAATAGCTGCTTTTTTTTTTTTTTATTAACCTTCTGAATAGAGGAAAAGAACATGAGTGTAAACTAAAACCAGCTGAAACCAACTTTTATAAAGACACACACCTTGGAGCAGGTGTCTTAACCCTCTTTCCAACTCGGAAGACTGGCCACATTCAGAGTCACCAGCAATGCTAACATCCTGGGCTTCCAGAATGGTACAGCTGGTGGTTAGAGATTCATCTTACAACCATCTAGAATATGCCCAAACTTGTTCTGCCCTGTTTTGCGGTAAGAGAAATCCTTCCCGATTGCTAACTCAGGGCAATGACTCCAAACCCAGCACCTGAGAGGCTGATTTGGTGGCAGGAGCATTTCCCTGTGTGATGACAATATTTCAGTGGGCATAAGCATCAGATATGTATCAAAGGAAATCTGACTTGCATGCACAGGGTAGGTGATAAAAAACACACAGGTAAGTAGAAAATACCCGCAAAGGAAGAATTTGCAGCAAGTCAAGTGTGGGTGACTACTAAATGCAGGAGAAAACACAATGAAAGGAGTAACTCTTGCCTCTTTAGGTTCTGAAATAAAGAGTAACTTCAGCCACTTGTGAGAGATTTTTTGAACACAACAGTGAGTTTGTGGTTGTCAACATTAAAGTCAACAGCTGGTAAATAATAACATAACTAAATAGCAATCAAGCATCCTGCATGAAAACCTGGTAAACTGGCTGCTTCAAACAACAAGGCTCTCTCTCCCCTCCTTGTCCCAAACGCCAAAATTTCAATTACTGCTGCCAGAACACTTGCTTAGATCCTGTTTCGAACAGCAGGGCACATATATAATAGCGGGGTACCAAACAGCAGGGCACATATATAATAGCGGGGTACCTAAATATATTCTATGTCACCACATCTCTGGGGTGAGGGTAACATGCCTTATCCCTGTGTTACTCACAGAAAAGCAAACCACACAAGGGCTAAAGAGAATGAACACAAAAAAGAGCTAAGCACAGCTCATTACAAGGTGGGGTTTTTTTAAGAAATAGGACATCGCTTCTTTGAAACATCCCTCTCAGGCCTGTACTATTCACACACATTTGGCAGAGGAAAGCCATTTTCAGAAAAGACATACTTTAAAAAAAAACAAACAAACAAACAAACAAAAAAAAACCAACGAAAAATAATAATTACTTGTTTTGGTAGGTGCTGATGGTCACGTGTGTAGAACAGGAGATTCCAAGAGGAGTGTCAGCTTGGTGAATAGTCCCTCTTGGGAAGTACAGTAAGTCACCTGGCTGCAAGAAAATTAAAAGAGAATCGATATATTTAGGGCACCTGGTCAAACCTTCTTGTAGTCAAAATAGAGAAAATACTCTCTGACCAGACAGATCGACAATATGTATTTTGTTTAAATCACAACATAGGGAGTTCCTCCATTATACACTTTCATAACATAAGATAAAGCCCACTAAGCCAGAAATTTGGTGCCTTCATTTTTTTCAGCCCACTGTCAATATTTATATGAACACTCCAACACAGCTGCATAAAGGGGACAAAGAAGCAACAGAGATGAACCTGCTGACAATGCAGGGGCCAAGCAGAGAAACAGTGCAATGTGAATTTGTCAGATCATGTCAAAAGAAAAAGCCAGCATTCCACACAAAAAGCCAAATATTCCATAAAGATGGTAATCTGTTACAATGCTGTTGTCTGAAATTTTCAGTTAAAAAAACTTAAAAAACAGGTAGGACCTTCCTCCTCCTTACCTTTCTTCTCACCTATCTAAATTAAATCTCCAAGGTGATAAAAACTTAGATTAGAGAAGTCAAGATAAGAGAGAAGTACAAAGCACACAAAATTGTCTCCAAGAAGGAAAAGTCATTTAACCAGACTACTTAGGGCTTCTCCTATAAACAACTACATAGTTGGATAGGACAGTTAATGAGAAATTTCATAAAGCAACAATGATGAAATTTTATTCCATTTTAAATTTACCATTCCTTAAGTTTGGTCACATCATCTCCTCCCAAGAGCCTACCAAACCGTCTGACACAGATATATTTCAAGTGTCCAGCTCTGGACTCCTCAGCACAGGAAGGACATGGACCTGTTGGAACAGGTCCAGCGAAGGGGCACAAAGATAGTAAGAGGGCTAGAGCACCTCTCCTGTAAGGACAGGCTGAGAGAGCTGGGGCTGTTCAGCCTGGAAAAGAGAAGGCGAGGGACTCTGTCAGGAAGTGTAGTGACAGGACAAGGGGTAATGGTTTTAAATCGAAAGAGGGGAGATTTTGATTAGATAATAGAAAGAAATTCCTTACTGTGAGGGTGGTGAGGCACTGGAACAGGTTGCCCAGAGAAGCTGTGGAAGCCCAGTACCTAGAAGCATTCAAGGTCAGGCTGGATGGGGCTTTGAGCAACCTGGTCTAGTGGGAAGTGTCCCTGCCCATGGCAGGGGGGCTGGAACTCAATGATCTTTAAGGTCCCTTCCAACTCTAGCCATTCTCTGATGCTATGAACACTACTTGACTTTTCCTTCAATTGAAAGGTTTCTTTAGACTATGAGCCTTAAAAGGACTTGACAAGATCAAGTCTCTTCATATATTTATAGGAAGCTGTAATGCATCACAGACCAACGATGTATGATTTACTTGTTCTGAAGCAAGCCTCTCTTTGCCATTGATAAACTGCCTTCCATACCAGTGTAGGGACTACACTAACCAGCTAAGATTATTTTGAGTTATTTTTGTCTGCTGTGTTTCATATCCCCAGGGAGAAAACAAACTGGGGGTACAGTCGCATATGGGAAGGGCAAAAATCTGAACACCAGAGAAACTGCATAGTCTGAAAATAAATTATTTTTTATAAATGGTAGCACCATTTTATAAATGCTGTAGCACCCCACGCCTGCCACTAAGAAGCTGGAAACATGATTTTTCAAAGCAGTCTTCGTTGTAAAGTCCAACTCTTATCTGCTGGGCAGTTTCATCAACATCATTCATGTGAGCCAGCAAGAACATCACTCCTGAATTTAAATAATTGGAATCTTCACAGACTGCAGGTGGCAACATCCAGATTGAGGCAGGACAGAACATTTGCCAAGAGACAACACAGATCTGATCCATTTGCTGCCTTCTTACTTCTGAGTTGGAGGAATGAGGGGCAGACAAGGGAGAAGTACCAGCAAACTTAACAGAAAATCATACACTAAGAAGGCTAAATAGCCAGCTCAAAAGTAAGCTCTGTGCTTCGCATCAGTAACAAAACAGCCATGGCCACAGCCTGATGCCAGGTCACCAAGATGCACTGCAACTTGGAAACTTAAACTAAAAACAGCATGCCTTTCCTCTCAGTCTGCTACCTGGTTTTGCTGGGAAGGGAAAACACAAATAATAGTCTCTAACTGGTCCATTTGTTCTAAACTGCCCAAGGATAGGACACTGCAGACAGAAATGCAAAAAACAAGGAGAAAAGAAATACTCTAGAAAGACGTTGAGGGAGAAAATAAGAGCCCTCTCACAGCTCCCCTGTCATACAGCTCCAGATAGAGAGCCACCTGGATGAAACGGGTCACAGGAAGTCAAGAACATCAAACAGAAGAAAAATAAATTAAACATAAGAAAAATAAATTCTACTCCCTTTTCAGAGACGAGCGTTTTTATTCCACAGTATCGGTAAAATGTCTTGTGGAATACATCATTATTCCATAAAAATCAAAGGCACTGAAGTCCGGGCCAAAGCATTCCACAAATTAAAAAGGGAACTGTAATTTACTAGACTTTGTATCCCCCAATACATCATGACAAATGAATATTAATATATGTTAAACTATAAGCTAGCTACGTCAGTATCATACCCAACCTATAATACTATTGTCCTACTATTTCTAAACTACCTGCACTCAAAGGCAGGTCTCAACACCAGGAAGAGTAGAGACCTTGCAGTGAAAGGCCCTATGACAGACCACAAGGCAGAGAAACTAATGAGGCTTCCAACACGGAGCAGCACTGTCTGCTGGATAAATAACAGGCTTTGAAAGCACAAGCATGTAAAACAGAACGGGACAACTACCAGATATCCTACTGTCAAAGGGGCTGCCATTGATTAATCTTCATGAAATGCTCTTTTTATTCCAAATAACAAAAAAACAGCCAAACACTTGATTTTCAGGTTAGAAAAAAGAAAAACAATACAGCAAGTTAATATAGGGTTTAGTTCATGCTTTTGTTTATCAGCCAAGGATAAATATTTAAATCTGACTCCCCAGAACAGTGACAACCTTCAGCAAAGCAGTAAGGCTTGGTGCATAGAAGAATTACCCTGATTGATACCAGACAGCATGTGAAAGTATGAAAACGTTCCATAACCATATATAAGCCAAATGTTTTTTTTCTGCACAGAATTCCACAAACGTGATCCAGGAGTCAACATGCCCAACTCAGAGAATACTGGAGAATCTCCAGAAATAACTGGTTTCTCGGTCCGTTATTTAAATAGTAATGTACCTTTGAAAAAGGATATGTTAGACAACTATCCCTCAAGTCTCTCATGCTCACAGTGCTTTGTGCACCAACCCTCCCCTCGATTTCACAACCACGATCATTCAGAATACTATCTTCAAGAAACAGACCATTTTAAACATAACTACTCTTCTGACAACCATAGCCCAGACCACATAAAGCAATTAAATTATAATACCTTTAATATGAATTCATGTGTGGGATTCCCAATCCTATCTTCTGATTCAACATTATATTCCCGAGCTAAATGTACCGTTGGTTTATAGAGTCGCCAATGTTTCTCGCCTTCTAGCTGAAGGATAAACACCTGAAAAAGACCATGAACCCAAATGCATAAGGAAGCCTTGCTGCCCCTGACACATCCAACTGATCAGAAATTTTAAGTTGTCTTCTTGCTTGGAAAGTCTGCAGAACCATACCAGAAATCAGGGATAGGAAGCAAACAGAAGTGACACAGGCTGCTTTTGTGACAACTGAAGAAACAGATTTCACCTTTCCTTCAGTTACTGCACAGTATGTCAAAAGTTCTCTCATTATTTTTTAGATGTCTACAACACCGTAGTGCAATTTAAATTTGCACTATTTCTTTAGGCTCTACTTAGAGGTAATGGAGAGAAGAGTTGTGAAGCGTTATCTGTTTTATCCTGAAGTAGGCATTTGGAAATCCCTTTTTTCTCCAGCCACTTAAGTATGTGGTAGACAACTAACTCGAAAAGAATGCCTGCCACAGAGATATTCAAAATATCAGGTGAGACAGGTCTTATCACCATTCACTGACAAGCAGAGCATCAGAAACATCTAGGCAATGCTGTGAGCTGGAGGTTGACAATACACACCAAAACATGCAGGTTCTGGGGCTGCTGAACAACAAGCATAAAGAAAATGAAACTCCAGATGTATTTAATGGGAAATTAAAATAATAATAAGGAAAAAAAGGGGGCGACTGGTTTGTTTTCATTTAAGTGGCATAGCTCTTTTTTTTTTTTTTTTTTCAATGCAGTGTCTGATTGAATGTTTCTTTTGGAAGCTATTTTAAAATGCATTTGTACCACAGGACTTCATCATACCAGTAACTTCTTAAAGACCGCAGGGTCAACAAAATGGGAACCAGTGTAACCACTCTGCTTTCACCATTCAGCTGATGAAAGTACTTAGTAAAGGAAAAATGACTTCTAGACTCTTGGGGGAAATGAAAAAAAAAAAAAAAATG
>VZRU01008052.1:242283-277196 GCA_013398155.1 Pedionomus torquatus
TTTTTTACTCCCAAACTAGAAAGCTTTAAAGAAATCACAACTGGAAAACGTAATCTGCGCAAGAAGTATTTCTGCCCAAGTTATTATGAGAGAAAAAGGCTCCTTTTTTTTTTTTTTTTTGCAACCAATCGGAAATCACGCAACAGCATCTCCACTAAGGTTATTATATGGATTAAATTAGGAGATACAACATAAACCTTGTGGTTATTTGTAGAGAATTTTACATCCTACACACAGAAATGCCTGGGCTTTGGCTGATAGATTTTTCCCCCGGGCCAAAATCTTGTTCTGAGGCTTCTGCAATCTTTTAGAACCCTCACCAAGTGCAGGAAAACTGGAAATATTTTTAGCCACCTTTATTAAAGATGCCTATTAATGCTTTAACTTACACTGGCTGAAAGACGTCAGAAAAACGGTTAGGCAGGTTTGGCTAAAGTTCACTTCTTGTGTACCGGTAGCTTGAGGCGTGCAAAGCAGAGCTGCCAGCAAAAGGTGAGTTTTGGAAACCTCAGCAGCCTTACAGTACATGGTGGATACAAGTAGAAGTTACTTGGGGCCTCGCTTAGCTCCTAGAAGGACCTTTCCATGACAGATAAGAGAGGGAACCGTGTTCTAGCAACAGCTTGTGGAGGGAAATAGCAGGAAAATCATGTCTAAAATACTGGTTCAAATCCCTCCCCTCATTGAAATGGATTCACAGCCCTGTTCCTCCTTGCGGTCTGGTTGTTACACACGCAGTGATAACTCCTGCTTCCCTGGCCCTGGCTGGATCTTTTAGAACAAATTATTATGTGATTCCAGTGGCTTCTGCGTTTGTGAATGTATCTGGCAAACTCCTACATGCTGAATAGAGAAACCGACAAAATATAATACATGGGAAAAGGAGGACAGAAAATAGCAAACACGGCTCGTTCTGTTCAGGTTCTTTCACCGCCTGGACCGCTTGGGTCACCAGCTGACAAAACATCATGGCCACTTGACCGTGAAGTACAGATTAAGCAGTGTTGATTCATGTTGATGCGTTACCAGAAGAGAGATTTTGCCAGGGTGAATCCTAAGGTTATGCTTATTGTACAAATGTGTGTAAGAATTAGTAAAACTTAAGTTTCTCTAGAAAGCATTTTTCTTACATTGGGCTGTGACTTTCAAAGAAAAAGATGACATTCTCTACTTTTTCACTCAGTTCACCATAACATCACTCTACATTCAGTACACTTTGCAAAATTTATTAAATTGTCCATATTTTAGTGTAAACACTCACCAAAATTTGGGGTATTCAAAGACATATTTTAGTAGCTCTCTGAGAAAGAGTTCACTGGCAGGAAATTCTGCTTGCTTCTTCCATGAGAATTATAAAGCTTTGAAGAATCAAGTCGTTCGCCAGACTTAAAAGTATCCCCTGCATTAACGCTTACAGGATGTTTTCTTAATAGAGATGGGCGTAGCAGCAGATGCTAAAAATAGAGAGGCCACATCCTGCACCTCAGCTGGTCACAGAAGCCATTACAAGCTGTTAATTCTGTTCCAAAAATCCACAAAGTACACCCAGCATAACTGTTTGAATATTACTAGGATGAATACTCAAACAAATATGTATTTACATAATGGCTGTGTAAAATAGATGTTTTAACTTCTAGTAAACGCTGTGGGATGTAAAACCCCTACATTCAACTGGCTGCAAAACCAGCCACAAATAACAGGAATGGCAAATACTTGTGAGTACATTTTTAAATACTTCCACGCTGGTCTGTCTAGACAAATTGACGAAAAGAATTTATTACCATGCCCTTCCAGAAGATAATATAAGCTTCAGAAGAGGGTCACATGAGTTTTAATCAGCCCTCTAATGCCCTCTGAACAATAAGGTATTTAAACACTGATTGTTGTTTTTTACTATTCATACCAGCAAGAGATTTTTGAAGTATAATTGATCCCGATATCATCCCTATCACTCCATTAAGATGACAAATTATAAACTTAGCTGTGAAAGTATGCAATTAAATTTCATCTTCATAATGTGCAGTTTTCTGCATTATCATAATAAAACTTGATACATAGTAGTGTCCATGGGGAGAACACTCTGCCAACGGTTACATTCATGGTTGCAAAGTAACAAACAGTTTTCCCCATGGCAGCAAGCTGTGTAGGGTTTGACCACGTGTACTGGATGTGCCCAGAAGATAAACGCAGGTGGGAATCTTATTTTCTTCACACTTCCACATGTGGGCCTGCTTGCTAGGACAGCCTACACAGGGCTTGGGCATAGCTATGCTGTGGGGCTTTTGATGCTGGAGATCCTGTAAGAAATCTAGAAGTGGGAACTGGGTTGGGTCAAGAAGCGCATAGGTATTTTTTCTCTGTTGGAGGCTGAGGATTCACTGTTGACTACAGAACAAATACCTCTTCCCATAGGGCAGATAAAAAAATATATGTGAAAACAATGGTGTTATGTTAGTTCATGTGGAAAGTTTGGGACACACACATCTGGAGCAATTAGATGGGATCTTCTCAGACAATCTGGAACATCTGTGCAGGATGCCTTCATAATAGCAGTGCAGTAATGAGGATGTCATGGTAATTTTTTTATATATCTCTATTACACATTGGCTCAGCTTGAGGTCTGGTGCGTTGTTGCTGCTGCCAAAGCCTGTGTGTCCTTTGGCTTTATGTTCCCAGCATTGTCATTCCTGGTACGGTTCTGCTTTCCATGACAGGATTTCCTGGAAGAGTATCAAAGCCATCTTAGCTCTGATCACTTGTTTGGCAGCAAGCTGGCTGCCAAAGTACCCACTCACTCCATCGGATTTCAATCACCCGGCATGCAGTGTGTCACCAACTTCTCCAGCTCTGTAATTGGGAACTTGACAAATGCAGCTTTTTGGAACAGTAAAAGACACCACCATGCTATGAGCAAACAATATTGGTGTAGGAAAATCAAATAAACCAGAGAGTGGTTCAGGCTTCCAAATTTATTTCCATTTCCTAATCTTGACCAAGCATTTACTTTGTGAAATTTTTTGCCCCCACAAATTATTGTTTTGAACCGACTGTAAATTTAAATTCACTTCATTAAATGACAGACAAACCCAAGAAACCTAAGTGGAAAACGCTCCTTATTTGGGAATGTTGCAAAAGTAACCTTGATCCTTTTTTGAAGCTATGAACGCTTTCTTGTGTCCCCAAATATCCGTAATTCAACCTCCTTAGCCTAAACCTAGGGATAATTCCATGTAGGATTCATCTGGACGTGTAGGACAGATGAGATGCTGTATATGACTCTCTTTTGGCACAGCTGCTTCTGTTTATTTCCTGCGTGTCTCGGTGTGGTATCTTGAACTGTGCTGGGGATCAATGCTGCAAGCAGCTATATGTAGCTTCTCCTCACTGTAACATTCAGTCTCAAAAGCCAACGTGAGGGAAAACCTCAAGCTCATGGATATAACATAATGCAGAAGAACCAGATTCTGCTGAAGACATGGTTTGTTTGTTTTCTTGACAAAGTTTCTAAAACCTCTGCCTCAAAGCCTGTGTTTCTGAAATGAACAGATATGCAGAAAGCAAGTGATTACAGCAGGATTGCATGAGGCACAGGTGTGTGGGTGTCATACAAGAGGGTATAGCTTGTGCAGGTGACACTAGTTATCCACCTGGGAGGTGGCTGTAAGACACTGAGTGCATCACATCTGGGACATCATTCTTCTGCTGCCTCTGGGACTAGTGATCAAGATTTCTCCAAAACAGAGGCCCTTCCCAGTGGTTCTGTGGAAAGTCAGGGACAGCTGACAAGGTTTTTCCTGAGGTGTTGATGTACAATATACAAGCCCCATCAGTTTTACTTCCTGCCACCTGCTGGTCCCTACTCCACTGCTAAACCATAATCCCTTTCCCTCTCGTTTATCATCCAAGGACAAAGGCTCCTGAGGTGCATACAGGTTGCCTATCAAAATTGAAATCCAGGAAGCAACATAAGGATAGGAGCTATTTGAAGACAGTTGATGCTGATTACCTACTAAAATGGACCACAGCTGAAGAACGGAAATGGTGATTAAGGAGGAATGGTTAAAGTGTGGGTAGAGACTGCATAATGCTTCAGGTGGGAGCTGTTTTCTCTTTAGGTGTGTGACAAAGGGCTCCCTTGGTGAGCACACCTCATCTGTGCTACTGCAGTTGTAGCATGTGCATCGGATTGCCCCAGCAAAGCACTGCACAGTCCGATTGAAAAAGAAACTCCTGAGAGTTTTCCATTAACAATTTTGCTGCTAAACAAGCCAGCCTTATATGGTGCAGAAATCAGCTTCAGGAAATTTTAACCCTTTCCTCTACTGCTGCTGCATTATTTTTAAAGCACAATGCTACCCTCATATGCAAAAGAATGTCTAGCTTATAATGGTTTATGTTCATATGTACAAACCCCAGTAAAAAAAGTTGAACACAATATACACACTGGGAAATATAATCCTGGAATATGTGTCAATAACATGATTGTTCTGTAAAATAATCCTGCCCACGTTTCCCTTCAGAGATCTCTTTCTCTTTAAGCGAGGTGTGTCCACATTGGAACCACTGGCTGCACCTGCTCGAGTCTCGTTCTCTTCACAGCGGTCTGAGAAACCAGTCAGGTCCATGTCTACGTCCGTGTCGTGAAAGCAGCCGTCGAAAGCCATTGCTTGCACTGCATCAATGCTATACATTCCTGAAGCCTGGCAACAAAGAACAGTAGTTATTCTGCATCTAGCAGGAGCCATATTAGTAAATCATAAATAAATGAAACAGAAAATAAAGCAAGCTTTCTCTTCTGTGTTGTTCTCTTTGTGGAGAGCACTTGGAGAACCGGGCTACCCTCACAGTGTCACTACCTGTGGGGCCTGCCCCCTTGCACAGGACACAAGTGAGAAAGGGGATACAAGGGATAAACCAGACTTGTCTGACTGATTATTGCTAGCTTCTGGTTGGCAATATGTGCCCCGGTTTCTGAAACAGAAAAATCAAACTCTGCCTTTCCTCTAGTTCTGTGTTGCTAGAGTTGTGGGGAATTACTTAAAACATTTCCATGAGTAGATTTTGATGGGATTATCAAATCATGTGAGCAACATATCCACCCTTTTTGTCTTTTTCCCCTTGTGATATTCCAACAAATGAATTTACAGGGGGGAGGGGGATATTCTTATTCTTGATGCATAGATTTTAAGTGAGTGCTTCATAGAAAGCAAATGTTTAACTTGTGAATGTTTCTGCTTCAGGCACACCTTTCTAAAAATTACCTTATCATTCATCTGGTCTTGGGACAAAAAGGCATCATTAAACCCATCTCTCTAATTGAAAATGGTGAAGCAGGAGAAAGAAAAATAGACCCAACTTCACAGGAAACAGGAGGGAATACTACATGAGAATGCACTCATGGTGTATTTCAGAGAAAGGAAAAATACCAATAGGTATTTGAGAACAGAATGAAGGTTACCTTCTTCTGGGGGAAAAAATTAATCTGGAGATGTACTCCTTAACCTCTGCCACAAGAAAAGGAAGGGAGAGAAAGCACAGACCTTCTGAAGATCTCGAAAAGGATGATAAATTTCCTCCCTTCAGCCAAATAAAGTGAGATACAGAGTTGGTTACTATACTGTTATCTCAGTGGTGTATCAGGATTACTCTGTGGCTTCTGTGATGCTTTCTGAAGGCAACAAAACACAGAAGATTGTACCTTGCCCCTTTTTTTGAGTTGCTTTCTCTCTTCAATTGTGGTGAGATAGTTCACTGCTGCATATTCGATGACTGACAGGAAGACAAAAAGGAAGCTGATCCATAAATACACATCCACAGCCTTTATGTAAGACACTTGAGGCATTGAGGCACTTACTCCTGTCATTATGGTTGACATGGTCAGCACTGTAGTTATACCTGCCAAAGAAAAAGGGGAGGTTATCATAATACCAGCCAGCTGGTTCAGTTTAGCTCATCACCATTGCTTGGACAGTACAGCTTCATGAGGGCAGAGAATTGACACTGCCTTTAACTTCATTGCACAGGCTCTGGAAAGTTGAGTGAACCATGAAGGACCTATCACATACAATACTGAAACCAGTAAATCATCCCTCTGTTCAGTGTGTACAGCTAGAGCCGCAGCACACCAGGTCAGAACAGTGGGGGGACAACACCGGTGATTCAGCAGCATAAGGAACATATTTCTATGGCAGTTTTAGGCATTGCTATAGAGAAGTGAAAGCAGGTTCGTGGTTTTCCCTTGCTTCCTAGAACCAGGGTCTCTACTACCTGCTTTCTTGTCCCACAAAATCACCAGTTTCCCTTCAAACCGCTTATCAAATTGTACTTCTCAAGGACGTATAGCAGTTTGAATGTCTGTTATAATTCCATGGGTCTTTAAAAACACTAACATAAAAAACGCTATGCTCATTGAAGCTAAGAAATAATTTTTGTTTACTTCAACACATCCTGAATTTCAACCTCATCTTTTCAATCTCTCCTCTTACATGCAACTATTCATTTCAATTTTTTTTGACTCTATCTCAGAAGAAGAAGCAAACCTCAACACCCAACCACAGCCCCGTTTTTAAAGAAATTAATGTAACACTGGAAGTGAAGACGTCTCAATAACATCTGTGAGACAGTACTGGCTGATAGCTTGGCCTTTCAGCTGGGTCCCAGAAGAGCTTCTCCCCAGTTTTGTACTCATTCAAGTTCACTGGAACATACAAGAATTTTACCTCTCCCTCTCTGCAAGCTTCTTAGGTTGAAGAATGACTTTCAAAATGTACCATATAAGAGGAAATGAATTTATTCAAAAGAAGTATAGTATAGGCTAGGGAGCTAAGACTTTTCAGCTTTGTTGTTAACACTGCCTATATATTATGTATGTTTATGCTAATGAAATGTGTTATACACAGAAATCCTGATGTATAACCTTGTGCAGAAATCCATATGCAAATTAAAGAACATAATCAGTGAAATAATCTTTACAAGATTACAAATGACCTTCTGAGAATTAAAACTTTATTTTTAAAAATTAAGGTAAATTTCCTGGGAATAAAAGGAATTGGTAGATGCATTAATAAATGGAGGTAGGACACGATAATTTGTTTCTAGACTAACATATATAATTTATATCTCATTTATTAAAAGCTTAAGATTGTACCAATAGAAAGGAATCTGAAATGCTACAGTTCTACTTTTTCTGCGTTGATATAGCTACAGATAAAAATCAAAGGTTCCCTCAGTACAGGCAAGTTTGTTTCTTAAACAAAGATCCTCAAAATTTCACTTGTCTTAAGAAATATGCCAACATCCAATTGACTTCTGGGAGTAGCATCAGAGAGAAGAAAGAACAGGAGCTTCTTTACTAATTCATAAACCAACAGTTGCAGGACTGGGATACATTATGGTTACATTAGATACCTCAACAAATCTCCATCAGATCTTCACAGACATGTTAATCTTTGAAAAAACTGTACTCATTCCCAGGCCATCAGCATTAAATCCCCAACAAAGGCAATCTTGAAGTAGTATCAACTGATTCATCACTGACAAAAACATGATTTAAAAAACCTACTTTAGTTAGTCTTTTTCTCCCAAGTTGTGGTGTTCAGAAATAAAACTGTGCCTGACAAAGAACGGTTTTGCTAAATAGGATGAGTCAGGAAACTGGTTCCAAGTTGGGAGGAAGATACTAGATATTTCCAGACAGAAAGCGGAGCTGCAAAGCTTTTAGATAGATTGTCCTATGACAAGTAACTATCTCTTATGAACCATGAATCTGGGGAAGGATGTGACTACTACCCCTGTTACTTTGCTCAGAAGAGGGAGGAAGAAACCAACCCATTCTTTGAAAAAAAAAAAACAAAAACAAACAAAACAAAACCACCACCACCACAACAACAACAAAGGAGGAATTAAGTATATTTGCTGATGTCCTGTGTAAATAGGAAGCTGAGGTAACTTCAAAATCTATCCCCTGTTCATTCTATATTTCCCCAAATAATATACATTAAAGATTTACCTAGTGATACCCTGGCAGGAACGGCTCTTCTGTCAATCCAAAATGAAACCCAAGAGAGCATCACCATCAGCATGGCTGGGAAATAGGATTGTAGCACAAAAAAGAAAATATGTCTCCGGAGAGCAAAGTTTATAAAAAGTCGATTGTACCAACCTATTGAAAAAAGAGAGGAACAGGTTGGGGGAGAAGAGAGCTGTGTTATTTGTGAGCTCTGTTCACTGCCCCCCTTCTTTCCAGTGGGTATGGTGTATCCACATCAGTACTAGTAAATGCCTAAGAAATATTGCCACCACCTTGGTTATATATAGTGCTTTCCAAACTGTCAATCATACCTCATTAAAATCCTGCTGCCTTGGGACTGAAGGATCATGACTGCATAAATAAAATACTGTATTATAACTGAGGTTAGGAAATTGAAAAAAAAGTAAATAAACTTCAAGTGAAGCTGCTGGGAGAATACAGACAGAATATAATTGTTCACTCCAGCTAGGACAGTGAAGCCAACACTCTGACTCCCCCCAAAAGTAGCCCGCCTTCTCTCATACCACAAATACCCAGTAACAAGCAGCACTTTGCCTTCAATCAGACTGGTTTGCCGGCCCAGCGGTGACTTCAGAGGAAAGGGTGCCATCTAGTGAAATTCGGGGCATGCTCTCCCTGTGCAGCAAAGCATGCGTGCTATACCTCCTCCGATGGGAGGGAAATCAGTTTATAGGGAGGTGAAAAGAAAACAAAAGTGTCCAGCTGCGCAGCATCTAACTGTTCAGTACAGAGACTCCAATGAGCCTATATCAGAGCAGTCATGCCATCACAAAGACTGACTTTATAAAATACGAGTAGCTCAGTCCCATCTAATGTTAAACACGCCCTATGTGTTTTCAGTTGTGAAGAAGGGTTTTGGTTTTAAAAATTATCTCAAAAACATACTGAAATTGTTGCTCCTTTGGAGGCCAGGGAACTCCAAAAGTCTAAATGCATGTGTTCACTGAGAATCACAGGAAGGATATGAAGAACCTAAAATGCAAAAGGCTGCTTTTTGAGTAGCATTTTTGTCCATTTTTTGCCTAAGGCTCTCCAGGAGAAGCTAGCTCCCATTAGAATTGTGCTGATTGTTCCCCACTATTACTTACTTTGTGGGGCAGGGCTGTGTGTAATCATTTTCTTCCAACAAGAAGAAAAATAAAAGAACAAGAGAAGTTGGAACCTCATGATTGAAACAAAATCTCAAAGCCAAAGAAAAGGGTATGTCTACAAAGTGCAGCAATCTAATTAACACATTATTATGGTGGTACACACATTATTCAGGTACTTGCCCCTATGACTTTAAAAACTTCTTCCCCTTTCCCCTGCTGAGTAAGCTCATCATCAAAACACCTGCATGTAAGTGTTAAGTAGTTACGCTTTGCAAAATCAAAGGTGCTGTGAAGGTGCTGCAAAGACCTGGGTACAGAGGTGGTATGACAACCTCATACTGTTGTGCACAAGGCTGTAGTTGTTTGGGTAAGTGTTTTTGATGAGAATAGCGAGGCAGAAAGAAGCCAGCTGAGTTCCCAGAACCCAGTTTCAACACATAGGGATAGCAGTTTGGTGGAAAATATCTCAGTCTCCTTCTTGCAACAAGGACAAGTTTGACGCAGCTCTCAGCAAGGCACAGTTGTGATAGTATGACTTGCCCTCTTCTCACATGACAGTGGCTCTTGAAAACTGGAGCGCTGTTCTTAGCTCATACACAAGCAACAGATAAGGATGAAGAACCTGATCAAGCTGTGAATTCCTTACTGCTTAGGCTGCATCGTAATTAAAACTGGAATTTCTGCATTCAATATCAGTCACCTAAACTTGAATGGCTGTTTTTTTAAATATAAAAAGAAGCTATCCTGTGAATAGAATACAGTAAATGAATCTAATTGAAGCTTTCCTGTATGTCTTAAAGACTTTTTTTCCAATGTTATGCATTTTATTATATTATGTGGAATAATTTCTATTTTATTAATCTGCCTTGATATAAAGGGCAATATTGATACTAAAATGAATTGACTCAAAGTGGACTGTAGAGTAGCAAGCGTGTTATTTTATCTGGTTAAAAATGCATGGTTAGAGAAGCAATTCAAAATGTATAATTGCATGTGCAAATACAAGGAAAATAAAACCCACCTTGCATGAAATCAAGACTATAATAAAGTCCTAATGCTTTGTGCAGTTTACCAGGAAGTATAGTGTGGGATCTACAGGGAGGAATAAAAACCTGTCTGGGGCAGATACCTGTATTTAAACAATGTAGCACTGACATAAAGGTATTTTTTTTCTGCCACTTTATATAGAAACATGAAACATTAAGCAAACCATTAATGAGACCTCAGTAATGTATAAATGCTCTCATGAGGATATCTTACCATTAGTAGACTTTTAATGATATTTTAGAGATCAAAAAATGAAGAGTTTTTAGACAATAAACAGACTAGGGTTCCTCTTGTTTGCTTTCTAGCGCTTGATCCTTTAGGGTTTGCGTTTTCATGTTTTTCTATGTAACAAGGACCCAAAGATTCCTGTAAACTCACTACGCCAGTGACTCAGAGAAGCACCGTGATTTTGCAAAAGCTCACAACAGCATATATTTTGTTGTTGTGCATTTTTTACAGGTTCTTACTGTCAGATGTTAAGTTTCAATTTTTATTATGGCCTTTTCTTCTAATATCAAGAAGGCATTACATTGGTAATGTAAAGAGCCAAGGAGCTAGGCTGACAGACCAGCATGACTAACAGACCTCATATTAACTGAGGTTTCTCAGCAGTAGCAGTCATTTATGAGCACCAAATTTGAATGTAAACGATATTCTGCATGACTGTGTTCTGTGCTTCTCTCTTCTAACAAAAGGGGCTTACTGTACCAGTACTGCTGTAAAAAGCTAGTCCACTGGAAGCACTGAATTCTTCAATGAAAAACTGGGAGAGGGAGATGTGTTCATCTGTGCTCAGGGACTTGTTTCCATGTTTCCAGTATAACATCAGATCATCTTCATTGTATGCATCTATGAGAAAGTAAAAAGTAAATCACCTCTTCTGCTGGAATAATGTTTCTGCATGTTTATGTCTTTCTTACAGATAGGAGAATACCACTGAAATCATTTGAGAAAACTGCAAAGAAACACTTTTTTCCCCAGCAATTTGCCAGTTATTGACATGGAAGAATTTGCAAAGGCCATACTACAGTTGTTCCAAGCAGAACCCAGTCCTGTGCCCTGCCAGCAGCTTACCTGACAGGTGGGGGACATGGGCACGCTCAGGGTCACCAGGCACACAGGACTGGAGCTCTGGAGCTGCCACACTGAGCAGACCATGTGAATGCTGGCAATCTGTTCTCTTTTCCAAGACTAAACAACAAACCAGCATCCCAGTTTCACTAGTAATCCAAATAAGAATACATTTTGAGATCTCAAAAGGCTTTGCAAAACAGAATTACTTTTTGTTGCCCAGCTCTACCGCTTACTACAGATAACCGAGTCAGGGATGACAAAACAGACATTTCACAGTAACACAAGCGCTTATTTTCACTTTTCCATGAGGTCAAATACTGACATCTTATTTTACTTTTAACATGCACTTTTTTTCTCAGAAAAAAAGCATGATTTTTGACAGAGGGAAGACTTTTAGATTCAGGCCTTGGAATATCAACCCAGTCAAAATAAAGCAGGGTACATCATGGTTTTTCTATCTTCCCAAAGCTCACCAAGGTGTGAAAAGATACCAAACTGGCAACAATTTAACATGTACAGGTTGAAGGGTTCATGTCTCACATCAAAATAAGTGAAAAGGGTCTTTACAAATGTGATAGAGCATTGGTAGGAAGGCAAATGTGAAGAACAGGTATGAATTAAACTTACAGCTTTCCAGCTCTAAAGAACAGTTCTGAGTATCCAGAGGAAACCTACTGAAATCCATGAAACACATAGCAGAAACTGTTATTCTGTTAAAAGGAACAGAAAAACAGAAATTAAATGAATAATTTCACACTTTCTTAGGCCTGTGCAGACATTTAAGTGAGATCCCCAACCAAGCTGCAGTTTAGAATCCTAATGATTGAGGTTTTCTACTTTTTTTAGAAGCTCCTAAAATTGCTTCAAGACAGTGCAATTAAATTAAATCAGTGAGAGAACATCTTTTAAGAACATAAATAGTCTTTCTTATTAAGTACATTACCTTTGATTTTAAAACCCTTTACTTGCCTGTTTCTTCATTGACCTTTCACACGTTTTGCTTTGAAGGGTTACACTTATGAAGATTAACAAGGGGAGTTCACATTTCTCAATTGGATTTCTTGTAGATTCAAGTAGGGCTGGAGCAAATATTATTCCAAATGCTATTTTCCCAGCTAGAAAGGTTATAATTAATTGCATAAAAAGATAAGCTGCAATTTCTGGAAGCCTACACTCCTTTTAAACCCCATGGAAATGCCTCACATCTTAAAAAGCTTGAGGAAATCTAAGTAAAGACATGATTCTTCATTCCACCTGCTTTTTCACAAATGTTTAGAAGATAATGCCCCGTAACATTTCAACCAATTTAAAAAAAAAAAAAAAAAAGCTAGGGGCAGCAATTTGAATACAATAAATATTGCCAATCTCCCCCTTCTTGTCGCATTTTGTATGTCAATTGATGTTTTAGTTTGATTTTTCAGTTTTTCTGAAACTGAATCCTACTTAAATCCTTGGGATTTAAGTTATAAGGGATATGCTGGGTATGTAAGTGATCTTTGAACACTTGTGATCAGTAATCCCACTGTAGCTGAATTTTTGCAAGTGTAAGATTTTACTGGCTTGAAATGAGATTGTAAGAGTGGTACATCTTTAAAATCATGTGTAAGACTTCCAACTATGGATGTTCTTTCTATCTTTTAGCTATTGACTAAAAGACCAGAGGAACAACTATTTTAGTAACAAATCTGGATTTTTGTTCTACTTTGCTTCAATAAAATCCTGGATGCTAGGCAATGAAGAAAAACTGTGAAATATGCAGATTTCTTGCACATAAGTATTTGGAATGTAATCTACTCACTGCATGTAAAACCAGCAATACAAAAAGGATGGTTTAATGAGCACCTGATTTTTTAGGAATATATGCATTTACACTGCTCAGGATAGAAGCAGTTTCCCCTTAATCATTTTAAACCTTGGTTCACCAGCCTTTAGGTCAGCCCTGTCCCTTACATCTCAGTTTGATAAGAACTGATAGAGGAGGAAAGACTGAGTCCTTATGTCCAAAAAGAAATCCACGGGTTTGGCAGGGACTTTGGGTCTTTGCTATTCACTGGCACAGGAAGGTGAGACTGGCTGCAAACTCATCTGTCAAGAGCAAGGAGGAGTCACTCAGTACACACCATCTGGTAATGCAGAGTTAGAGAAAGATAACCATGGGAGCAGAGATGATGAGGGCAAGGAAGAAAAGTAGAGTACCAGCTTGAAAATGTGATGCAGGACACAGAGGATGGGCTCCCATCACAAAGGGGATTCTGAGCAATGAGCAGATGTAGAAAATAGATTCACACTGTGTCTGCCCCTCAGCTCTACTTCTTCCTTTTCCTTCCCTCCCATGTCCCTTTGTCCTTTCTCTCCATTCTGGTGTTCCCATCACATGCTCCTTTTGGTTTGTAATTATTTGTGCAGAATTTCTTACTGTTAATCCTGATGATGCTTCAGCCCTCCAGCAAGGTGACAGAATGTGTTTGCCCATCTTATGTCTTCACCACTCTTCCTTCCCCCAGCTGAATATAGGTCATACCCCCACCACATTGGGAGTCACTGCTGTAAGCCTTAGCATAGTAGTGTAGTTCCTCTGGTCCCCCTATCTCCCTCTCTGATGAAGAATTAAAATGAGTATAGCAATAAAGTGCTTGCTTCACCTTCATGCATTGTTTCTTACTGGTCAGTGTGATTCTTGAACCTACACTACTTTAAAGAGGTATACAGCTGTTGTTGTGAGGGTTTCTCTATGTCTTCATGAGAGGGTACATAAATTCATTACCTGTTGGAACAATTATTACGTAGCAAATACCTCAAGTGCTTGCATAAATCTTCAAACTATCCAGAATAGATGAAGTATTACCTCTGTGCACAGCCTAATTAGTAACAAACTAGAGAACTGTGATTTCTGCAATGCATAGGCCTTTAGGCCTTTCTCCTGGGGTGGGGTGGGGGAAATTCCTCCATTAAAACTGTTTCTACCACATCATCCAAATCTGCTTCATAAAGAAAAGCAGTAACATGTAGATAGAAGGGAGACACGTTTAATGATCTTGCTGTTTCAGTCCTGAAATTGCTATTTTACTTTCCCATTCTCTGCAGTCACATAACACACCTGTCTAATGCTGCTGGTATCAGCACCAATAACCTGCTCTCTGTGTCCATCTGGAGCCTCGATTAATATCAATGGTATGTTTGCAGGTATCCCAGGGTGAAAATAACTGAGACAGACAGTTTTAAAAGACTCAAGGGGAAAAAAACCCAACACATTCGTTCTATGCTAATAATTTTGGGCTTTACTGTACTCTGCCATAAAACCACTGCAATATTGCTAAAACCACTGGCAATGAATTAACACTTGACAAGCTTCAGTGCTATTTACAACAACTGCCATTACCCTGTGACAGGAAACAACATGTGAATGATAGAAAAATAAGTTATCTATATGTTATCATTACTAAATTTACTTTCCCACTGGTATGTTAGGCACCGCTTCCCAGTAACTGATGCCCGGAGATTAATGTCAGTCCAGTATCAGAATCTTAACTACAAGTATTTCCAGTAATTTTTCACTGTACAGACTACTGGTCCACAACTGCAGTCTCGTATTTTCCTATAAAATGGTATTGTTCTTACCGTAGACTGAAGAGTACATTTCCATCAGGGTATACTCGGAGCATGACATTTTCCACAGTTGTATCATGGATGAAAGATCTTTTGGAGTGTACAAAAAATACATCAGGTACCCAGATCTTTTTTATCAGTCTTCCATCAAAAGTCATACTTTTGTTCTTATTACTACGAAATGAAAGTCTCTCATCCTTCCAGTAATGTCTGAGATATAAAGTCATTGTGAAGTCCTTTGTTTAATTAAAAACAAAAGAAAACAATGCTTGTTTTATTCACATACAGTAGAAAACAGTACAAACTAATCAACTCACATAAAGGATCAGTTTCTTCTCTGGACATAATCTGGAAGATCCTCAGAGACGAATCAAACGTCACACAAAGAGTTTAAATATAGATCGGTACTACCTCTGAAATACCGGCTGTTTGCATTGTCACTGCTGTCTGAATCTGAGGTTCATACTTCATTTATACTTAGATAAAACTTTTGCAGATTTCAGTGGTCTGCTGGATTGGGCCATCAATGGAGTGAAAAAGAAACTTTAAAACCAACCAAAGGCAAATGGAAAGGGATTTCCTTTGACAGTCTTCACAAGCTCTTCCCAGAACAGACTCTGGTTCCTTTACAAAAGGATTAATTAGAGTTCTTTATGAACATTTGGTCAATATGTAAAATCCATTAACCTGTCCATTTTGCACAAATACTGCACAGGGGTTTAAAATTAGTACATTTATGAATTATATGCATCATAAAGAAACAATATGATGACTTTCATAAGAGTAAACAATTGCATTTTACAAGAATTGCTTTTTTAATATGTAAAAGATTGTTGCAAATATTTTATCATCCTATTTAGAGAAACCACATGACTGCAAATATGTGGAAAGAGATGGAGAGGATGCTACAAACCCAGTCTGAGCTTCTGCACAGCCTGACTGTTCTGTGTTTACCTATATAACTTTTGAATTATTAGGCAGACATCATTTATTTTAATAGAAAAACTACTTCTGACAAGAATACTCAGAAGATACTTATATCTTCCCCTGTAATAATATTTTATGATCCTGTAATATGATTTTTTTATTTGGGTATGTTTGCAAAGGAATGCAGGGGTTTATAATGACAGATGCCTTTGCAAACTCAACACTATAACTACAGATACACTCACAGTGAAAAGATATTGTAAACGAGATGGCTTTGCACAGTTACCGTGCCCTGTTATTCTAGGATGGAGCAACTTGGCACTAATGTCTATGTGGCATTATTAGTGACAATTTTGGCTGAGGAATGAACAGCCTGTATTCCAGTGCTACAGGTCCTTGATTGTAGTGAGGGCATCTCCTTCCTAGGACCATGCCTGGAACTGATTTTTTGATTTCCATTTGTTATGACCACAGTTCCACATGCCAGAAATGATAGGAATATTCAGATCTGCAGAAGCAAAGGAAGCAAAGGTCACGAAGTCTCATCATCTGATGTGCAGAGCACTGAGAAGTCATGTGGGATTTACTGAATGGTTGGCATTTTCAAATCGGAGAACTATCCACTCTGATGGGTTCCTCTTAGTCAGGGAGAAATTCAATGTGTATTTTTATAAAACACTTGCTAGTTTAAATGAGGGTGGCTTGCATGTTTCAAAGCAAAGTTGCTCTCTTTAAGGGTTTGCTTTCTTCAGCTCCATTGTTCTATATCATCCAGCTAGATGCTTGAGACCCTGCATTTTGGCTGAAATTCTTTATTCCAGTTCTACTAACCAACTTACCATGTCAACTTCAGATATGCTGTCAATGCTTTCTACCTGCACATCAATGCCCACAGGTATTGGAGACCCTTTAATGTAACAGAATGAAAAAGTGATGAGGAGTGTAAATCCGTGTTTTTAAAGGGAAGACAGTGTATTAGCAACATACAGAGAGCACCCCAACCCAGCATTTACTGTGGTTTGTCCACCTTAGTACACTGAACAAGAAAGTCCATGGCAACAAAGTAAAACAAAACCCAATGCTAAACAGTTGTAAAAATAGGTACAAAATCTTTTTGCAGCCAGACTAGTTGTTATTGGCACTGCAGTTTGGATAGCAGTGATAGCTTCCATGTGGTGCCAAAGCTAATGAACTGCTTGGAGTGCTATTTAGAACTGTAACATGGAAAAGCTGAGTAAATGCATCAAATACATCAAAGATTGCAAAACCTACTTACCGGTTCCAATGCTTATTCCCACACTTAGAAACAAAACATTTATTAGCCTCCTAATTATTTTTACTGACTTAACTATTTAAAGTTTGGCATAGATATTTGTGAGAAAGGATTTTTTGCTCACTACCTCATAAGGGAAAATACCTTTACACATATTAAGATGTTCTGTGATGGAGTGTTGTGTATTACTGAGTACATAATTTATTATCAAGTACAATACATAACAAACTGCATGAGGTGAATTGATTTTGTGTACTACACCACTCTTTCATGCCACTGAAAAAGGCCATGAGTTTATAATACAATGGAATCTGAATGAACAAATTATAAACCCATATTTGCATTTTTACAATAAAGTGACTGAAAATCAATTAAAAATTACACCAAAAAAATAACATTATTTCCTGTCTCTTCAGTGTACAATGTCTAGAATGAAGGGTCTAGTTCTATATGGGTTACAAAACTGTGTAATTTTCAGAAAGCAAGTCATTTCACTAAAGCAATTGACTAATTACTTCCTTACAGAGGAGAGGCAAGGTGAGAAATGTATATATACATGTATATCCACACACACACATGCATCAGAATATTTTGCATTTGGCACAAAAATCAAAAGTAAATATTGTACATGGAATTCCTATTATATTTGTTAAAAATAGTTAAGTTAAAATATTTGTAAAGCGCAGATTTAAAATAACCTGGTACAAAACATGAGCACAAGGAAGTCTGAACAGCAGGAAATACCAACAGCTTTTTAAACTTGTCTTTCTCTCTCTCTTACCTTTTCCTTTTATCAGTGTCAAGCCAAAATAGTCCAGAAATATCACCCTTCTGATAACTAGTCACAATACTGTGTCTCTTTTTGGAATTATCCTTAAAATAGCAGCCCTTGAGGATTACACAGCTGCCTCCAGTTCTTACCAGTAGAGATCTTGAACTATTTTCGCGGTATTTTAAAATATGGCTCTATAATCTCTTGATTTGACTTGTATTTTTTAATGGAGGGTTTGACCCTGCATGGAACAGATGAAAATGCTTTGTGCATGAAAAAACAAGGTAAAATGTGTTCAGAGTTTGCAGGCACACAGGAGCATGTTTCAGCACTGACAAGAGCTGTGCTGTCTGGCTCAGAAATCATGTCTCCCTCCGAGAGGAATGCACCCTCCGAGAGGAATGCATCTGTCTGTTGGCCAAAGCTGAAAACAAAATTCAGGACTCCAGACAACAAAGTTCAGCCAATTAGTTTATTAGTTAAACACTAGACAGCACTTTGGAAAATCCTGCTTCTTTTGGATAATAGAGGCAGCAGAAGACACCTGCCCTAGAGGCTGACATACAAGATTATCAATGTATATATTCAGCCAGGCTGCTTCACACAAACCAATATAAATTCTTACGCTTCTCCTAAACTGGTTTTGACCAATTCTTGTCTTTGCTTTGACCGCACCACACGGGTAGTTTACTTTATGCTAAATACTGACATGTACCAAGTACGGGTACAAAAATGCCTACTTCTAATCTGAGTGGAGTCATCCTGTCAGTATTCTGCCAAAATCTAAACTATCATGTAAACTAAAGACTGGTTTTGCATAAGTAAAGTCAATGTGGGATTTATGCATTATGTGAACATTATTCACAAGCAGCATTCTCACATTACTTAAATGCACACACCACAGAAAGATGAGGTGTTGTCTATCAAGGTCCTTATTTGCATGATGGAACAGGACAAGCCTACACTGCAGAGAGGACATCTAAGCTAGCTGTGCACAAGGCAGGGTGGCTCAGGACGCAGGCTAGCTGTAGAAGGACAATGCTGCAACCTAGGAGCATGATCTGTCCTAAACCTGACAACTATGCCAACAGCAGTGAGGAGAGAAATCTGGCCTCATCACCGTTGGCCCCCCTTAAAGTCACAGAATCACTGAATGGTTAGAGTTGCAATGTAATAGGCACTTTCTAGATTTCTAATTGGGGTGAGGTGGCTTGTACCTTGGAAATGCCTGTTGGTTACTAGGGTTGCTTAGAGTAACTGCAAATAGGCAGATGAACTGTGTATTATCTAATCTTACCACAAAGCTTCAATTTATCTATATTGTAGGTGGGCCCTAACTGTTATCCTAGAACTATGGCAAAGGTTCATGGTAGGATATACTGGAAATGCTCATATCTAAGCATACATTTGATTTTAACTGGTATTACTAAAAATTTGGGGGATGATTTACACGGATTACATAGAATTATGGGGGTGGAAAGGGAGGAGAGGGGAGCATCTCTCTACATCAAACAATGGAGTTACCGGTTTCTGAATTGAGAACAAGTCTAAAGCAAATAAAGTTAAATGTCAACCATCAACACTCTTCAAGCAGGCATTGAGCTAACCACGAATCTTATCATAGAACAGAACAACTGGCTTTCTAAGTACATTTATATCATGTGTAGTGAGGAAAAGTGACAGCTGCTAAAAGTGTAATGAGGGACCTCCTAATACTTTCTCAGGTTTTGCAAAAATTACAGACAATTTCCTAGCCCAACATGCACTGTTCCAGCATGGGCACAATTTAATTCAATAATTCCCCTCATTTGGGCAGATATAAATGAACTCATCACAGAATTAGAAATTTGTGGCAGCCTATGATTATGTTGGTTACATGCACACAAACTGAAGTGCCAGTTATACATAAATACACACAGAGGCACTTGACTCTTTGAAAAGACAGCTTGGTCTGTCGGGACTGTTATAAAAGTAAGTCAGTGGAGACACTGAATAGCATAAAAGAGATCAAAAGCTATAGTCAGGAGAAATACAGTGGATGGTTCTAAAATGAATTCAATAAAAAGGGAACTGTTAAAATGAAATTTGTTCCCGATTAGGCAGAAATGCTAGAACTGTGAAATGGACTCCTTAAAAAAAGAGATTCCTGTTCTCTATCTGGTGAAAGGTAAATGACTGTACTCATGCTGCTTAATGAGAAAATACTGTTCAGTCTAGCATTCACCACAGACAACTATTAAACCATATCCCTTCACCCCAGCCCTGACCTATTACTGACTGATCATAGCAGCTGCTAATATTTCTTTCCTGTTCTGATTCTACTTTGGCAACAAATGTAAGTAGATGATAAAGACACTAAATGCTCCACATATATGCAACCCCAGTCACTTCAGAATCCTGTTTCCTAATAACTTTTTCTAACGTAACACATTTTTATATTTTTATCACTGATGCCACCACCCCCATAAGATACATATTTGCCTTACTCTGGTTTAGGTCTTCTGAACTTCGTAGCCTTCTGGAAACATTGCTCTCTGTGATTAAAAACCAACTCCACTAGAAACAGCAATAATTAACTATTTGGAACACATTGCAGAGAAGTGCAATTTTTTAATCATTTGGATTTGTTTTACCACAATTGGAAGTTTCTAAAAAATAGTGTTTTGATAAGCATTGGAAAGGTTTCTAAACTAGCTGGAATAGTGATTTGTCTACCCCTAAGTCTGCGCCACAGCTTTCTCCCTAGTATATTGAGAATTTCAATCTCTGTCTGACCATCACGCAACATCAAATTCACTTTGGAAAAAAGTAACCATAGTAAAGCTGTGTTTTTTATTTCCCAGTATGATAAAACTGGGGATGGCAGAGGGGATTTTGTTATTAAATTGAGCAGCTTCGGTTGCTTCTGGAGCGTTGCTACAAATCATTATTTTAGAGGGATTAGTGATTTTCACAATGGAGGGTCCACAGATTTTCAAAATAATTACTCCTCAGCAGAAAAAGCAGAATTGTTTTCAGATGGATTTAGCTTCACACAAGCCATTTCCAGTCTTTTATTTTAAAGGTTTAAACATAGCAAAAGAATTCCTTGATGAGCATGGAAATTTTTTAATAGATAGTACAGAAGGCAAATTCTCTAATACCCTTTTTAGAAGGGATATTAGATAAAAAGGATATCATTTTAGCATTTTAGGATCAATTTCTACAGTAATAAGGACTGGTTAAGTGAATTCTATAGCATTTTTGTAATAGTCAGACCTCTGAACATGCAGCGAGTTGCACCTGAAATTTTATAAGATGTTAAATTTAGAAAAAACAGCCACTGTATCCCAGTTGGCTTTGTAACAGTGTATGCTGAGAAAAAAGCTAGGTTTATAGAATGCTCCCAGGAGGAGACGGAGACCAGGGAAGGATTAAGGTCCATAGGAGTACTTTCCTCTAAAAAAGGCTTGTAGAGGAAGAAAACCAGATAAAAATGTAAACAGGCCCCAGGGAAGTGAAGCTATGTGAATGTATTTCTTTTCCTCTGGCAATGAGTGAAACAGGAATATTACTGACAAAATACAAAGGTATTTTATTCTTGTTACTGTTTTGCTTCTTTCTAATTTATGTGAGAAATGAAGGTGAACTGGTATTAGCAGTAGCCAACTCCTGGAATGGAAGAATTAGCAATTCTTCCATTGTAAGAGAAAGAGCAAGAAGAAAATCCAGAAGGAGCGTATTAGGGGTCTTGCAAATTACCAAAGTATTTCCCTCCTGTTCTGGACCCCATCAATTCTTTCCAATGTCGCGGGAGAAAAATTGATTCTCCTTTCATCAGAGTAAGTCTTCTCCACCACAGTGAGAACTTTCTCACCTTTAAAGAAGGGTTGTGGTGCAGAAAAGAAAACAACTTGGTGGCAAAGAGCTATTAGAATTGCAGCATTTTTTGACCATTCATTGGACCCTATTTTCTTTCCTTCTTCCCTGCTCCCCTTTTACCTTCAGATGAATTCTAATTTAACTTGAGGAAGGAGGACACATAAAGGGGAGTGACCTCATAGGATTTCTATCCTCTGAAAATTTGGAATTAAGATTTTTCTTAACTGTAGATTGGGATGCAAACTGTCTAAAAAGACTGGTACTTCTTGACCAGCTGAATGCTACTGAATTCTTTTCCATCACTTCTAGTACTTGCTAATGTCTTTATCCTCTATACTGATGAGATAATTGATTTCAAGACTTCTTTAACTAATAAATTGTTAGAAAGAAATGACAGGTCTGTGATACAATGTAAAAGGAAAATAAAATTGTCGTACTTCAATATATATGTACACAGTGAGAACTTGCAGGTACACAGTGACAATGATCATGTGAGTCCACAGTCTATAGATTGCAACATAGTTCAGAATTCATGGAAAGGTTTTACTGTCAGGAAAACCAAGGCACAGAGGAATAAAAGTACGACCTCTTTGATATGCTAGTCTAAGATTTTTTTAATGGCAATGTTAATTTTTAGTAAGTAGAGACACAACTCAGGAAATCAAGAGCTCACACCAATGACTTCCACCACTGTTTTAAAATAAGATAGTTCAGAAAATACTAGGATATAGGGAAACAGATGGATAGCAGAAAATAAAGTATTTCTAAGGATTTGCTCTAACATCTCTCTAAATGTACACAGTTTTGGCTGCTAAGGCAGCCTGCATTGTGGCCCTCAGATGCGAGCTGCTACAACTCTCCTTTCATTGCTTCATATTGGCCTTTGCTCACTCTCTTTCACTAGTTTAAAACATGGTGATGACCATTACTAGAAGTGCTGGCAACATAATTTAATCTCTTACTTTTTCTTCAATCCAAACTTGAGCTGTCTTCTCATAGATTATGAGTTTAGTGGGCTACTGAAAAATCAGTACTTCAGGCCACAGTAAAGCAAAAAGTACAGAAGTCATTAAAAGATCTGAGTCTCATTTCCTTAGTTGGACCTATGTAGATGGACAACCTTACCACAACTGGCAAGCATTATTTTACCCCTCATATACCCATATAGCAGCCTTTACCATTGCTTCTGGAAGCTGCAAGGACTAAACATAATTCATGGTAAAGCTGTTTGAGCAAAGTAAACATCTGTGCTCCCAGTCCAATGTCTAGTGTAATTACTCAAATCACTATGCTGGTTCATATCTGTTTGCATCACTGGGGGTCCATCTATTGTAGACTTCTAAGCAAAAGAGGACCATGACATTACATAGAAGGCAACCTCCTGCCCCCAACCACCCACCCAAGAGCCTAGTTTAGGGAATAGGTGCAAAGTAACAATATAAGTTCAGTTTTTAAAAGAATGTTTGGGTGTACTGAATTATTGGTTTGCTTCACTCAACCCCAGTGTATAATTAACTGCAGACAAAATAGGATTTCTATAGCAAAAATGTATAAACAGCTTGCTAGTAGCTTGCTGGTTTTGCTTCATCTTTACACAGTATGCCTCAGACTTTGATCTCTAATCTGTTAATAAATGGACAATGTCAGGACTAAATTTTAAAATCAGAAGTCAGAGAGTCAAATTCTAATTGAGCAGCTGGAATGGCAGAATGAAGAATGCCAAAATACACTCACATAAATGACATCAGAGTTGTGTCCATTTGGTCAAAAAAAGAGGATGTCTTAGCTCCACAGAGCAATGATATACTTCTATGAGAAATCAACTAGTCATGTAAGCAAAATCACAATTATTTCCAGTAACATTGTAGCCAGTAACATCACTGTCCAACAGTTCTACATTAATTTCTCCCAGGTTTTTTTCCTGTGTGTGTTTGCTCAGTTTACAAATCAAATTCAGCATGTGCTCTCTTTGTTTTTCCTTTGTTACTTAATTATGAATAGTAAAACATTTGGGTCTTTCAGCCTGTCTCATTTACTTTGCATGTGTGGGGCTAAATGAAATCATACAAGCCAGATTTAGATTTAAGAGTTCCCTGAACTGATGGATCTCCAGCTTGTTCAAAACAGCATGAATTTTCCAGCTGCTTTTTCTCCACTAAACTGGTGCAAAGGATGATTGACCTTCTCAGGGTAAGGGGCACAGTGGAGCCAGATTAACAAAATCTGTCATTCCAACTCCCTGACATACCCGGAAAATCACAATGGAATACAAGAAGGGGGGGGTGAGGGGGAGGTCCCTCCTCTAAAGGTAAAGAATAATTTTAAAATAATTGTTTTTCACACAGCTGTTTTGACCTGGTTCTTTTTCCTCCCATCAGTATTGTGAATTGATGCACTGTGCTGAGCTGAATAAATCATGCACCATGGCATGTGACAGATACAAAACCTTCATGAAACACAGTACTGAAATGCTTCATTAGATTTGATATAAACAAACCCAGAATTTCATCTGCTTTAAATACATAAAACCAGTGTTGTAAGTCTTTCTGTGCTTCAGGGCTGCGTTATGACTGTTGTAGCAATGACTGTAGCAATGGTATCTCTAATTTCACCTTCTCCAGTTAAGTTTCCTTCTGTTGCACACTTAATCATCAGCATTCTTCAGAGAAACCTGTACCGTCTCTGCTGTCATACAGTAATTCTGGGTATGTTATTCAGATTCATGTTACAGTTGGTGAGTTTTGTCCTCTGATGAGGTCAGATTTGTGTGCTAACTCTCTGCTGTTGCTTTATTAACATGCTTCTTGTGAAAAACAAACCATTCTTTCATACTGTAACGTCAATGAAGTCAATGCTAAGATAGGAATAATGAAGCATAAATTTGGGATTGACATTCATTTTGCTGAGACTTTTTTCACCTGTGTGCTGTTAAAACATTAATGGATTCCTGTTTTAGTGTTAGAGAGATCCATGGATAAGTTCTGAAAATTTGGAAGCGTGTGAACTATTGGGTAAGACTGAAAAAAAAAGTTCTATCATCCACTATGGCATGCGGATGATAGAAGAGGAGCAAAGCTGATGTGCTCTTCTGCTGAAAGCTATTTCTGAAAGACAGGAGTACAGCTGAAATCATACCCATGGCAATGTGATTATTGAGAGGCCTGTGCGATGAAGTCAGTGGAAAAACTACAGCTGGCTTCAATAGGAATTGAATGGGCTCCATGACTAGTCATCTGAAAATAAAAGGACAAGGGGAAAAAGCCTAGCACAGATTTGTGGGGTGTAAAAAAAATCCTCCCTGCCTGTGGAAAATTACAAGTGCCAGATCAAAAGGTATACTCTGAAAGCTGATTTTATGTACATCATAAGTATTGCTTTCTGGGATGATCCAGTGATAAAGTAAATCCCAAACTCTTGTTTGTTTTCAAATGCTACTTCCTTTCTGAGATGACACTCCCAAAAATTTAAATTCTGTGGTGGTAACAAGATGTCCGGACTAACAGGTACTAAACTATAGAGATATTAGACAAGACATAATCCTAACTTTTTTTTTTTTTTTTTTCAAGAAAAACATATATCTCAGCTATTATTCAAAATCAGGCAAGATTTTTGCTCTCAGACAAGACAGAGTTTCCAGGGTAACAAGAAACACTTTCACATTCTCCCATTGCATCCAGAGAGGCTCTTCTTACCCCAGGTCCTCCTGGCATGCTTGCCAGGCCCCAGGTCCCACCAGGTGGTGTCAACCAGAATAGTTCCACAAACTTCAGCTAGACTCCCAGATTTATATATATATATTTTGTTTTGGCTTCATAATCCAGAGCAGTTCAGTCTATTTTCATGAATCATGAACACAGAACTGGTGACGCAAAGGCTCAGACAGAGCTTATTAGTGGTGCAGCTTTCTCATTTTACCTTTCATAAAGGAGAATCAAAATTGAATCCAAGCTGTGAACATCTCATTGAATACTCACTTTATCTACATGCAATTTAGTTAAATGAAGAAATAATCATCCTAGTGCCCAACAATACAGAAACAGCATAGTAATAAACTGAAGGCCTGTGGGTAGTTTTTTAATTTTGTACGGAGCAAACAGATTTTACAACTGATGGTTCATTTCAATCTCTCAAAACAAATTTGATGACTAATTAATTTGCTAATTCCTACTAGACCATGTAGTTTACAGGAATACCTTAATCACTATTCTCAAAGAATCTTATTCTAATAATATTTTTTTTTATTAGTTCAGAAAAGGAGCCATTTTGAACAATTTCTACTATTGATATTGATAAACACGAAAACGTCCCTTGCCTTAAGTATCTCTGGATTTCTTCATTTATTTCCTGGAGTACGACAAAAGATGTGACCTACAATTCAGTCTGTCATTCAATTTTAAATGATACTGAGTTTAAGTAAACTTCCAGAGAGAGGAAAAACTATTAACCAGCACAGTGCAGGCATGTGCTGCTTACCTCCAAATCCAGGTCTCAGTGCAAAGTCATGGTCCTCTATGCGAAGAAGCTGCTCAGATTTAAGTGGCCGTACTTTTGTGCTGTCAAGTTTTCTCATTTTAATTTCTCGTTTGCTATATTTAAAAAAAAAAAAAAAAGAAGAAAAAAAAAAAAGTAAGAAACTTCACTTTTTTTCCTGCCTGAGTGCTACTTAAATGAAGCAGGGACCCAAAAATACCGGACAGTTGAAAGCTGAATCTGGTATGATAAGGGAAACAACTGTGCTAATAAAGTTGGAGAAGGATATATTGGAAGAGGTAGGGAAATCAGGCATGAAGGTGCACAGGTCCATGAGGAAAACCAGTTATATATAAAAAGTCCCAGGAAGAATATCTAGCTCCTCTTCTGTTCCCCTCAGATATTGTAGCTACCATTATATAAGAGATTATAATTGTATAAAAAAAATATTCTTCACATAACCACTTGCAACTCAGACTTGGAAATAACACCATGTATCCACAGTTTTAAAACACTGCATATATTATCTACATTACAGAGACAATTATACCTTTTATTATGAATCTTTTTTTTCCTGGGAGCTCAAATGGGTCGATAATTTTTCAGAAAGACTGTGAAACTGATGGTCGCAGTATTTCTTTGCATCAAGAGTCCTGTGTCTGCATTTTTCTGCATGCCACAAATACCTGAGCCTCTGTGTAGCACCAAGGCAACACATATGAACCTGTGCTCTAACCGGGACGCCATGAATTCTGTACCTCTTCCTGATGGCTGCTGCTTACTTCCTTCCCTTCACAGAACGTACTGCACAACATCCCAAACTCCACTGGGAAATTCACTTGCCTGAGAATAGATTCAAAGACTCATGTGCTGGGTCTGCATTTAAAATGAGTAACAGATGCCCATCACAATGCAGACTCCTTTTGCATTTTTCCTATGAACAGAAACCATGGTGCAGGCAGCAGAGGGGTCTGGTGCATGCCTGTATCACAGAGGTATTGGCTTAAAACTCTGACAAGATCTAAAGTCAGATCTGGCAACTGGTGGATGCAGGCTATGGAAAGTATCCATTACATTACTTGGTTCTCCTATAAGGAAAGTGCTACGGTGTTTCCTTACGTTTCCGCTCCTTTTTGCAGGTCCTGCTTTAAGTGCCTGGCCCCAAGTAATACCAGAACTAGCCATATCCTAGCTGCAGAATTACGCCTAGTTGTGGGCCCCAACTTGAGGAAAGGCATGGGAAGATTGTAGGAACCTATGTAGTTTAATTTAGAGAAAGAAGACTAAGGAAACACATTACAGTCTTCAGAACACATCATGAGTTGTTACAGGGCCCTTTGCTCCATTCCCACTCCCCAGCACGACAAGCAGCAGCAACAACGGAGACTGTGGTACACATTACAAAAAGCTTTCTCATGGTGAGAACAGCAAAAACATGGAAATGTGTTGCGTTGGCGGGTTTTGAGACTCCTTTCACTTGGGCTATTTAAGAATAGGTTAGACAAATACCCATAGGAATGACTTAAATACATTGGCTTTCCCACAGTCAAGGAACACTCCCTTGACATAATTTCTTTCACACCTTCTGTGATCCTCTGGGACTTTGTTGCCAGCAACTCTAATTATTACTTTAGATAGAATGATAGAAATCTTGTACTGAAGATTTGCTCTGTAGTTAAACACTGCTTCAGACAAGGTATAGAATACTTTAGGATAAGGTATTTGCCTGTATTTACTTTTTTCCCCTATATTCCCCCTTTTTTCTTACTAATCAAGCCCAAGAAATTACTTTCTAAAAAGCTGTATTACAGGAATGCTGAGGTAGCTGCTGGGCTATTCAGAACTCTTGGGCTTGAACAATTAATTTACCTCAGTATTCTTAAATATCTTTGGCAGTGTTGTCTGAACCAACTTAACATGGCAATCAGAACACCCATAAGGCATTTCAAATACAGACTTTAGCTTTTTAAGTATGCAAATAACACAGACGCTAAAACAAAACCCCAGGTTTCAGAGAATTCAAACCAACACAGAGCAACCCTGTATTAGAGTAGAATGGGCAGTAGAACTGAACACCTGCGATGCTTTGCAACAGGTATACAAGGAAATTCTGCTGCTTGGGAACCACTATATGAGAAAATGTTGAATTATGTTCAGAATGTCATGGCACAGCTAATACAGTTTGGAAACATTAGGTTATTTGTCATTGGCTGTGCCAAGGAAAATACCTGTTTGATGATCCAATGATTTCACTGGAAAAAGCAGGCTAAAACTATGATACATCTATTACAACTTCTTATTGGAAGCAAATGTGTGACTGAGACTTTCCCTAGTCACAAGAGGTGAAACATAAACTACCAGAGCAGAATTGCTTTTCTTAATGAGCCACAGAGAAGGGAAATTATGGGATTTTGATATTCCTTTTGTTTTCCTGAATGAGGACAAAATAAACAGAAATGCTGCCTATATTAAAAGCATCTTTTGTGCCCATTTACTTGAACAATGTCTTCAAGCTGATGTTTTATATACATATAAAACATCTATAATTATTACTACCTGCTATCAGAAGTGGTTGTTCAAGCTAGGCAATTCTTGCAGAGGTCAGAACAGCACTTTCATTACAAATATGCCACATCTTTTCTTCAATACCTTCATTTGGCAGAATATATATATATATTTTTTTTTTTATTGTAAAGGAAAATAGGCATTCATGCAGAGATATACACTTATGGTACTTGGGATTAATTTCACAGACACTGGTAACATTGCATGTGTGAAGGTACCAAAACTTAGAACAACCACATAAAAATTTCTAAAATAATTAAAAAAAATACAATTCTTCTTCACATTTTTTCTCCATCTTCACTGATTCTCCCACCCAAAGCTGAGAAGTATTCTCCAGCAAATATTTCTTTAACATCAGCATCTGGACTCCAGATGTTGCTCCTTGGCTAAGAGTTACAGTATTAAATTGTCCTCACGACAGCATTACAGTTATTTAACTGATGATTCAAAGGGAGTTGCACATATGTATTTGTTTACTCCCAAGAAATCCTAGACCCGTATCTAACTATTGATCAGCACTACAGCATTGTGAAATCATCAGCAGATGTTTTCTTGACTGGTCCTTCCCATGGCACCAATTCCATTAAAAAGCAGAAAAGACACTAACTAGCCTAGGTCTCAGAAAAGTGTTCCGAGGTCAGTCAAGCCATACTTTTCACTCTCACAGTAGCACAGCAAAGACATGGATTATATTTTGGTTGCCTGGTGCTGTGGCCTCTTTATTGCACAGCTTTGGCCAGTGCACCATAATCTAGGAGTCTAAATGAAGTCATTGATTCTGCATATTCATTGTATGGCAGACATCAGGCTGTGGTGTTTGAGAGGAAAAGCCCACACAGAATCACAGAATCATTTAGTTTGGAGAACACCCTTAAGACCATCAAGTCCAACCATTAACCTAACAATGTCAAAATCACCACTAAACCACGTCCCTAAGCACCACATGTACATGTCTTTTAAATACCTCCAGGGATGATGACCCAACCACTTCCCTGGGCAGCCTGTTCCTGTGCTTGATATCCTTTTAGGCAAAGAAAGTTTTTGTGAAACCATCAGCAGATGCATGTATCCACTGACACATGCAACTAAGGAAAGGAAATCTCTTAACCTGTCTGGGATAATAGTAATAAAGGGACGCTGACAGATGGCTTGGTATTGGCATAGATCTGGGCAATGATAAATATGAATTTATTGGTCTCAGTAAGGCACATGCTCAAGAAACTACTGCTTCCAGTTATAATAGCTCTGCTTTCCACAGCTGTATTCCAGGCAACATTTTATATTATGCAAATGAAATGGTAATCTGTAATTAAATTCCAACAGAGGCCATAAAAAAACATTTGAAGTGTTTTGGATCACATAGGGAAGACAGCCCTGCTGATACTTACATGTGAAGTTAATGGAAGCACTTAGCTCTTTGGTTGAATAAAAGTTGTACTCTTCACTACCCAATACTGTTATATGGACTCATGGATTGATGCCACTGTATCTGACAGACCTCTCAAAGAGCAGTTAGTCACTGCCTGCAAAACCAAAGCAACTAATTCAAAATTCTTGAACAATGGACAAATATGTGGCAGGCTTTTAAAGACAAATTTAGCTGCTCCTACCTAACCTTGAATATCTAATAGGAAATGAAAGGTCAAAGGTCTGCTTAAGGGTACTCGGATCGCTTTTGGTTAAAACATTTAATCACATAATGCCATCAGTGCAGTTCCATAACCAGTGGCATTCATGGGACTGATGTGGTTAGTATCCCATCTGGTTGTCTTTAACAGGTTACCACTTTTGGTAATGTATATTGGTTCAAGGAGGAATCGGACAAGTTCACTGAAGAGAAATCAACTGAAGGTCACTAAATCTGCAGAAATTACATCCAACACAGGAAGTCTCTGAAGGAAATTTGGTGACTGGACATGGGTGGGAGTATTAGACAGAATTTTTTTTTTTTTTTTCTGTTCTTATTCTTCCATATTTTTGATTACAGCCCTTGTTGGAAACACATCACTATATTACACAGACCTTTGCTAAAGTCCTGCATGGCCGGTTTGCTGTTTTAATGCCCTGCATAACTAATGATATGGCAAAAATTCTTGGTAGGAGACTGGAGGAAGGCTGAAGTACCTCTGGGTATTTAGGAAGATATAAACACATTTCCAGCACCCTCCTTCTCATGAAAGATTTTGAAAAATCTGACACTTGTGTCTTAGGAAGGATAGTTAGGAGAGGTTTGGGATTTCAGTTACACTAATTTAGTATCTAAGATAACACACTTCCTTTATTGCTGCAGTATGGGTGTAGTAGGGGACAAAATTGTCACCATATTAAAAATGAACCTAGAAATTCAAAACAACACTAAATAAGTCTATGAGAAGAATACTATGAAGGACCCTATTATGAAAAAAATACCCTAGATTTAAGCTTCTTTCAAATCCTGTGTCCCCAAGATACTCTAGCTACTTTGCTACTCTAGCAAAGGTATCCAAAAGGTCAAAGTTACAGCAATCTTATTCCCAGGAGAGTCTGTGGAGTTATAAAACAGTGTGATCTCTTAAATGCTTTAACACTTTTATAAAATCTTTAAACACAGAGAAATGTAAGAATCAGAATTTTACAGGTCTCACACACACATAAAATTGCAGTTCAGTAACATCAGTAACATGTACTGTCAAAAAGTCCAATATTTTGACAGTCAAATGTTTTGATTTTTGCTGTAGGAAATGGACCATGAGAATAATCTCTTTCTCATGTACTTTTGGTTAATGCTTTAAAATCTTCTTTACAAGAGAATGCAGACAAACAGCTTTGGAGGGAGAATTGGGTTACTCTATTAAAACAGTGGAACTTGTAGGTTAAGTAACATTTTCACATGGGATTCTTTTAAAAAGGCCACCCATTTAACCAAGGCCATCTGTCAGCTGTGTCCCTAATAACCCTAGTGCTAGCTGAAAGGTTTTTTCCCCAGCAAGAAAGAGAGGCTGGTGTAAAGTCAGACCCTATTGCAATGTACTGGAGGATAATGCTGCCTTTAGAACAAAACTAGAGAATCAAACAAAGAGAAATGAAACATATTTGGATCCTTTCCACAGAAAAACTGATTTGCAGCTGTTAAGCTTTGGGATCTTCTGTGGCTCCAATATTGCAGTCCTCTTCCCAGTTCCAAATCACTAGGACCTAGGCAATGAAGACGTGGAAGGCCAAAACATTGCCTTATGTAAAGAAATCTGCTACATCAGTTAGCATCAGCTGAGAATGCAGTCCTGGCACTCCTCCTTGTTCCTATTCTTCCTTTCTTTTAACACACTTCTGCCTGTCTCACAGGATTGCTGTATGAATACATTTGTATGGATTAGTAAAGATCTGCAAAGATGGAGAGGACAATGTACTAGTATTGTTACTTCTGCTCTGTGGCAAGAGGTCAGCAAAGGATGTCAAGCAGGATGCCACAAAATAAGACGTCTCCTGTCACCAGCTTCTCTCCTGCTTTGTGATTTTATATCAGTGACGGAGCAGCTCCTCTCAGCTACTGCAGACCAGGATAAATGCAAATGATAGCACGTGCTTCTCCTTTACCAATGACAAAAGAGTATCAGGTGATCTTAAAATAGACCTTCCTTATCACTACAGCAATAAGAAGATATTTTATTCTGCTTCCACTTGATTCTTAACGGCTTCTTGAGACTAGTGAAGCACCAGATTAGATCTCATGTTGATATTAGGCCTACTTCTCTTTATTTTGTTTTGTTATTACAAATAGTCATGCACCACCACTCACTCCAAAACTGCCAGTGAGTGTGAAACAGTCTGCTGAACAGCCATCTTTTCATGAGCTTTTGTCTTAGACCAAACTTGAACCGATGACCTCAAATTGAAATCCAGAAGTACTGAGCAATATAGCATCTTGAGGCACCTGCATTGTGTCACTAGGATATGTTCCGTTACAGTGCATTGCCTAAATGTGATTTTATCAAGACACGCAGGGATTCAGAGATACATCACTGCTGGATTATCGCATAAGAAGTGATACAGAAGGTAAACTGCTGTATACCTGCTACAAAGCATGTAACTTGAAAAAAACCCAAACAAATTAGAGGAGTCCACTTATGTTATTTTTCTTTAATATGTGACATTGTAATGAATAAACTGAGCTCCTCTGCCAATTTTAATAGGGAGTCAAGGACATAGAACAGTGTAATAGTTATATCTCTTCTCCTTTCTCCAATGGAGCTACTTACTACAATTTCTCTTGCCTCCCAATAGAGATTTTCCTTGGATTATCACTGGCATTGGTTGCTTCACATACTGTTAGATTAATCTAGAAACACATTCTAAGACCTCACGTGGCAGATGTGATATTGCATTTGTGGAAAAAACCACCAACACTTTGCACAGAAACTCACATGCAAAAACCTGTTCATTGTTACTCGTTTTAAAACAGTTACTTGATTGGAAAGACTAAGAACAGAGATAATCTTCAATGTCTAAAAGCGTAAATATATTCCAGAAAGGCAACATTGTCACCGCTACAAATAAGGTACAATCCACCTCATTTAGTGTGATAAAAATGTCTTCTGCATCTTGATAGTGTAGCTATTCTGTTGATTAGGTAATGGCAGTCACTTTATAACATTGGAATAGAACTTTGGAAGGCATTTCTGCTTTTTGCAACAGGAATGAGAGGGCAAGAATACTTGGTACATCACAATAGTAGCCTGGTATCATAAAAGTAGCCTGGTATCACACAAGTTAAAGGAGCCATGTGTGTGTGTATGAGTGTGCACATACCTGCAAATATATGAGGCATTCACAAAATCACAATATGAAATTTCCAATTAAGAAAAATTAAATAATATTTCATCATTTCTGTTTTCTTGGGAACACCCTGTTAATACCATGCATACTATAAATCCAGAAACTGGCAAAACAGGACAGTGAACAAAAACAGTGTCTTGACATCTTGCTGACAGCATAAAGATTATCAGATGAACACAGACAGAGATAGCATAGTGCTTACCTGTTATGCTTTCTTAAGAATGAGAACTGTTGCCGATGATGAAGATGGTGCTGACTTTGAGAACTGTGCAGCACTGCTGTTGGCCACAGGCAGGTGAGGAACAGAAGTTTCATGACCAGGACCATCTCTTTCAGAAGAGAAATGCACCTGATCAGCCAATCCACCTTGCTGAGTTTTTATTTTTAGTGTTTTTACTGTTTAGAAACAGCATAGTATACAAAGGATGCATGTGAAGCAAGGCATCACTGAAGACAGAAGATAGGGGCATCCCAGTTCTGATGTCCTCACCAAGATCCCCTCATATTTTGGCAAAATCCTTCAGCTCTACATCCCTGCAGCATCTGCTTTCAAACCAGAAGCACCTTGCTTTTAGAAACGTAGTAAATACAGCAATTTCTTTGGCCAGGCTGCAGTCTGATCCATTGCTTCCACTCTTTCAGCATAGGCGCGTATTTGAATTCTCCATCACTCGCTCAGTAACCTCTTCAACATTGGCTGTGCAGGCAAAGTGATGTCAAACATTTAATCCCCCTTAAATCCCACACAAAACCATACAAAAATCTGCTTTAATGACAAAGGTCTCTAAATTAATCTTGCTTTCTCTATATGTGTGTATCTGCTCAGAACAATTTTCTGTACAGATCAAGCTCTTTCATTAACTGTATTGTACATTGCATTGTCTTCCCAACCATTAATATCATTTCTGTTTCTGTGATCTGCAGTAGCAAGCACTTTGTCTGTAGATACAGAACTACTTTTGGACAGTATCATGGAACAAGTCCAAACTAGAAATGAAGTCATGTTTCGATATTTCCCAATGACATTTGGAAATACCAAGAATCTTTTTTTCCCCTTTCTTTTTCTCTTTTACAAAGCTCTTTAGCTATCTACTTAAATTTACAAGGTATATTCACATCTAAGATCCAGTATGCTTCCATCAGCCCTAATCTTACTGCATTTCATTTAGCCTGCCCTGCCTGTTCAGCAGATTGAGTTGCAAAACATTTTATTAACAAATTGTTGCTTAAGCAATAACTTGAGCATGCCTGCTTCTCCTATGAAAGGCAATAAGATTTCTTGTGGGCTTAAAACTAGTCAATACTAAATACACCTCACCTTCTTATCTGACTGTCGTGGTTTCAGCCAAATTTACCGAAACCTGA
>VZRU01008052.1:294581-397802 GCA_013398155.1 Pedionomus torquatus
GGTGGGGTGGGGGGTGGTGGTGGTGAAGTGGAATAGATCCCTCTGACAGTCTGGCCACCCCAGCATCCATACATTAGAGTATTGCTAGTTATTCTTGAAACACAATAATGCAGTACTTTTCTAGAAATTTGTGATTTGCTAGATGTTACTCCCAGCTTTCAGGAAATTTACTTTCCTACAAAGATGTCATTTGTGCTAAGAGCTTGGTCTTTGCAACACCTCAGTAGCAAGTAATCCATTTTACACTCTTCTAAAACCATCCCTTCATTTCCTTTGCTTTTCACGTACTAGTATTCTCTCCATTATTTTCAGCTGCTTCTTTGCTTACAAGTGCTGTGCTCTCTAATCTTGGAAGAGTTGCCCTTCCTCCCACTCTGACTTTCTGACTTTCAGTAAATTACCTGGTGCCTCCAACGACAACAGAATTGATCATCTCCTCGAGCTGTCTTCGTAAGTCTCAGGTGAGTTCTCTGTTCACGGGACCTTGTCTTCTCTGACAGCTGCCTTCCTGGTTTTCCTCCAGTACACCTCACCAGCGACTGCAAAGTTAAGGGAAATATTACTATTGCTGTTTCACCTGGTTGTTCTGCCACTTCCACAAACATTTCCTTCCCTGACTGTCAATGATTAGTCTATTTTTATCTTGTTTGGTTGACAGACTCCTCCAACTGGACAGATCACAAATTTGGCATCTTTTTTTTTTTTTTTTTTTTTTTTTTTTTCCCCCACAACATAATNGAACCATCGTTTCCCCCACTTTTTACTGGTTACATTTTCCCACTGGAGCCCTCTCAACCCCTAACTTCACATAGCAGCTCTATGCTGCTGGCTGCCAGTTTTATCTCTCTTTAGCCCATCTCCACAGCCCTGGAGGCTTTGTACCTCCGGCCATTTGCTTAACATCTTGTTATCTGTTTCTCCCACAAAACTGGATTAAATGATCCTTACTTTTTATATCCAGGTGTGATAACTAAATTGGAAGTGATGATTCAGCTTTTACACTCCTTCCCCTTAGCTTAAGCAGCTCAACCAAGTCAGGAAACAGATTTCATAACCAAATGCTGCAAACGTACTCCTTATTTTTCTAATTAAGCCAGTTGAGAACGATTGCTTCTCATATTTTCCAATGTCATTTGGAGCCATTAACTGTTCCACAAAGGAGGTGGGTGTCTCGCTGCAAACCTGTGGTAAGGGTAGAAGAGCAGCCATTCCTAATGTTCAGCTCCCCAGCCAAACCAGCACTTTGAAAAGGCTTTAAAAAATATTATCATCATCATAATCATCTGGATACTCTTACCTAGTGGGATACAAAATAAGTGAAGGTGAGCAGTCTACCAAAATATTCTTTAATCAGCCTTAGCTTTCTCCAGCGGAGAGAACCTATTTGTGGAATATAGTCTGAAATCATTTGGCTTGGGAGGCCTGACAAACATCATTAACTGTTTCATTAACTGCCCTGTCCTAGCTGTGTGCTTTTTGAACCAAAGGGATATGGTTGCCCTTTCAGAGAGAGGTGCTCCATAGCTGTGTTTCTGCAGGCAGCAGAAATCCAATACTAATGTCAAGTCAGTAGATCAGACTATAATGAGGGGACACTTGGATGAAGCATAAGGAGAACAAGGTCTGCACTGTCCAAATGTAGACCAGAGATCGATCAGATTTTCTCAGCCCAAAGGAAGCAGGCTGAACTCCTGCAAGTGAAGGTTGAAAAAGTCTTTTGATTTAGAGTTAGAAAAGGAGCCATGGCCAGCAAAGCTCAGTCTGCCCACCCCGTGTTGAGCAAAACATCCACTAATCCCACAGAAGTAAAAAAAAAAAAATCAAACAAAACCTAAAACACACTGACAACACCCACAGGCACACACTTTACTAGTGATTTTTATAGGCAGCAGGCTGGATATTTTATCTTTGCTGGGGGAACTCTGGTTCACGACAGCTGCACTATACAGCTGTCAATCCCCTTTGCAGAGAGAGCGCTGTAATCTCATTTATTCTCAACTTCTAGAGAGCATATTTGTGTTCTAAATGTCTTTTGATAACACTGAGAAGCACTTGTTTAATAATAGGAAAAAAACCTGTGCAGACAGGTAGCTCAAAGAAACCAGAGACACCCTCACTGAGGAGAGAAGGAAAAACCATTAGTAAGTCCCTGCTGATGCCCTAGCCTGGGGCCTCTTGCCTCTGACACCAGTGTGTCCTTTCTTCTGAACGGATTGCAACTAGCTCAAAATTTCTGTTTGTAATCAGCTTAGCAATATTCTGTGTGCTACACACACACGGTAATTTTCATCCACAGCTACACCACACCGCAAATTCCTTGCCACTAGCTGTGCAGCTATCAGCTTCTTAGTGCCCTAAATAGCTCCCATGCGTCACGTTTGAGTGGCTCCCCTGCTCCCAGCTGACATTCTCAGCCCACAGAAATCTGAATATTCCTGCACAGTTCCTAGGTTCAGGAAATCTAGATGCTATTTTACTATTTATTTCTTTGCAGGTTTTGACTTGTGGATCTTCTGGAGATAGTAAACATGGAAGAAAACCCCTGCATGTACAACATTTGAATTCAACAATGCATGACTGCTTTTTAACTGGTTCCTGGGCACATTTGTCATCAAGAGGCTAAGTCCCCAGGATAGTTGTTGCTTTGCATAAGAGGAGCCTCGATAATTTGACTGTAGACGTGGAAAGGTGGCTCTAATTTGGACTAAAAATACATTTGCATTCCTTCTGCCTTATTCTTAGCCGCACAGTTTCCCTCTCAAAGAGGCACAACTCTCGTGTGCTCCTTTCCCCCTCGTCCAGACGTTCTTTACTCACCAGTGCTCCTAAAGAGGATACAACCCCATGTGCCTCTTTTCCAGCTCCCGCTTTCAAGTCCGATCTTCCTGCTAGGTGAAAGTGATACAGATTTAACTCCTCACCTCCCCAAAACCTACTTAATTTCCTCTTGTTTTGTCAAAGACAGGAAAGATTTATATAATACAACCCTCAAGTTTAGAAAGTGCATCTATAGGTAAGATGCTATATTAAAATAAGGGCACTGAAAGACAATTGTATTCCATTTGCACTAAAGTTGACAACTGTTTTGCATTTCTTCCTGTTTAACTAAGACAAGCTGCAGATTCCTTCTGAACAATATTTAATTACACTAACTATTGAAGTACATTATATTGAATCACAGTAAATATGCTGAAAGTAAGCCTTGTTTACTACCAAGTTAATCACAAAGTGTTAATTTTCTCCAAATTGAATCTGGACAGAATATTTTCAGCTTCACTATCTTAAAAGCTCAGCGTTACACATAATTTGCTGCCTGCTTAACAGATGTTAGAGCTTAAGGCTGGATTTTTCTTTAGAATTTATTGAGACTCCAGGTTGCAGCCAGGGAGTGCTTCTGTAGGGTACAGCCCCACTAGACAGGAGGGAAGTGGCTGAAGTAGCTGGGTAGGTTTGGAGCTGGGTTGCTCTCTCTTGCTTCAAGTAGTCACCACATTGCATTGCACAGAGAACCTCAACACTGCCCTGTGTGCTACAACCAGTGGTCCCTCATGAAAGTGTCCAGTTTTCATCAAATCACATGTAACTAGAGTCTTTCTGTCTATACTGCACCTCAGCACTAAGCCACCACGACATAAATGTTTATTTCTCCAAAAATACTCCACAGTCAACAAATGCCACCATGAAAACACGGCCTTATCCTGGATTATCCACTTACCTACAAACAAAAGACTTATTATCCCTGCAACACCCATAACACTCCAATGGGTGGTGTAATGTTAAAAATCAAATGTGCAATGCAACCCTGCTGATGTGAATTAAAAGAGAATTGGGTTGCTAAGGTTTTATTGAGTAATCAGAGTATTGAGGGGGAAGATGAGGTGCTGAAGCTGAGAGTAGTCAGCAGTACCAATGCTGCTAGTTTGACTTGCTTCCTTACCCAGCTGGATGCTGAAAGGGGCACGGATTTAGGACAGGGTATGCCACCCTCAAATCCCAGTCCCCAGGCACAGCTACCTGAAGCCAGCGGGCAGCCTGGAAGCATAGTTTGGATGTAATGCCGAGCTCTCCCTGGTATGGACGTCCCATCCTCCTAAGGCAGCGCAGCAACAGAACTGCACACTAAGGGCTTTGTAGGGGAAATTGAGAAGTGCTGTCTCCTCCAATTACTGCACACTGCAAATGAGAAGGTAAACAGATTATCTGTCTGGCAATTGACAGCAGAGTGAAAGTTAACATCAATCCATTTTCCCCATGCTAACACAATCTCGTATCTTTTTCAATCTGTGTCCCAGAAACGAAAGTCATAGTTTTATGAGCTGTCATTGCTGTTAAACAAAAAAACTGAGAGGCAAGATAGTCATGACCCTCCTGAATTTTTGTCATATTTCCTATCTCCTAGGCAAAGATGCCAGGGGTCAATTCTCCTTTAAATTTAAAACAAAACAAGCAAAAGCCCAATGTTTGGAAGTACTAACATAATCTGGAAAAGATGGCTTATTGCATTTGTTTCAAAAAAAACCCAAACATTTTCTTACGCTGCATTTGCCTTCCCAGTAATCAGTAGACCCAAGTAATTTTAACCGGATAGGGATTTTTGTCTTGGGTATTTTCAGTTCTGTTGCACATCCAACTCTTGGTGGCTGTTGATTCATTTAAAGCCTTTTGGTATCTTTGCAAGCTTCTAACAAGAAAATCTATTTTCTCCATGAACAATTCTTGAAGATGGTAATTCAGCTTATTAAATGTTCTCCAAGCCCACTTTCCTGTGGTTTATGAGCTCTTGCTAGCTTCAGTCAGCTGGAGAAAAATGACTGAGGTATGTAAGACTCCAGTAAACAGTACTTACAAGTAGCTACAACAAGCCATACAAGTGATATCATAGAGAGTTCATTATTTTGAGACCAGAAATTATACAAAAATCATGCTAAAGTGTTTCTGTAAATTATAAATAAAGGCCATTGGGATCTTTTAAGAATGATAATGCTTTTCCTGGAGAAAACATTAGTGGCACCGAAAGAGCCGTATGTTGACTCTGGGGACCCATTTTGCTGGAAGCAAAGATGGGGAGGTGGCCAGCTGGCTTAGAGATGTTGAAAAGGCTTAGAAAATCCTGTTCTTCTGTTGCTGATTTTGGCCTTAGCTTGCCGGCTTGAAAAAAGTCATGGCGTGATCTGGAGCCTTTTCTCACTCACTGGCCATGTCCACGGGCAGTTTCCATTCTGGAACTTTTTTGCAGCATTTGTTGAACTATTAATGTCTGAGAGTACAGTTGCTGGCACCTTGAGTCAAATGCTGCAGATACTGAAAACTCTCATTAGAGCATCAAGTATAACACACAAAGGCATTACGTATACATAGCCATAAACCCAACACATATACTTAATCTCAGTTTTTTTTCTGAAAAGTTGGTGTTCTCTTCTGCTGAAAAGTTGATGTTCATCTGGATCACTTAATACATAATTATTGATTTTAACATGTGCATTTCTTTAGCCATCATTGTGTACCAGCTCTTTGTTCCCACTTCACAATTCACATTAGTTGTCTTCTGTGTTTGATACATCATTTTAGGAATACAATTCTTTTCTGCTGGCATCTTCACCGCTTTGAGTCATATAATAAATTTAGCCTTAAAACCATTACAACAGGAGATAATTTATGAGACATTAAACAAGAAGCTCTCCCTCCCCCCAAGAATTGACTAAGACAAAACCAAAAGGAGTAATCATGGGTGATAATTGCATTGTCTCATTCCATTTTCTTCCGAAATCTTATTACAGCTGTCCCAAGAAAACACACATTATACAATCCAAGTAATGAAAAAGTAATTCTAAAATCTAATTGTCTATAAAAATCTAGAGTTGATCCTTTACTCCGTGGAAATAGGGAGGTAATTGTGCTGGTGTGCCAATTCACGGAGATCATCACTGGAATATTAAATACAGGTTCAGAGTACCAACTTCTCAATCTCTAAGGTGCTGGAAGAACAAAAACACATTAAAATATTGCAGCACGAGTATTCAACCAGAGATGACTTCTCATTCTTTATGGGTCTGTATCTGATAGAAAAATACATTCAAGATCCATTGGCTAAAAACTGATGAAAAATTCCATCTTCTGGGGCAGGAGGATCAGACAAGCTGATCATCCTGGTACCTTCAAGCCTTAAAATCTACTGAAGTAATACACCAGTTAGGAAAACAGTAAGACACCTTCAAGAATTCCTTCCAAGAAACTAGGATATTCCTTCTAGGAAACTAGAATGAGGAAAGGAAATGCATCAGAAGTGGTTATGTACAAGAAATTTTTTGTTGCTTCACTGATCATCTTTCATGCCACAGTAGTTACCTCAAATTGCAGATCAAAGGCCAGATCTGGATACAGCTACTGCAAAGACAGCAAAAGAAAGTGAGAAGAAACATTGCTGTTCACCAAGGGAAATGATGATACCAAAGATACAGTCTGAAGTGCTTTGTGACTGAAATTTAACCCTGTGAAAGAAAACACATCAACATTGCTTGGGAGTGGCTGAAGAAAGCATTAGGAAAGAAAAATGAAACAGAACCTTAAATTCTCTATTTTTTTCCCTTTTTTTTTTTCTTTTTTCAGAAGGAATTCATTAGGAGACTAAATTTGGACTCCAGCCTGCCACTTATCACTGCCTCTGCCACCCCCATGGCCTCAAATTGATGCTACAACAGAAAGAGTCCAACAGCTGAAATGCATTGGAAATTCAGCTGATATCAACGTATCTTTGATGAGAGGTATCACCTGAAGGTCTTGGTGCTGATCAGCAGTATAGACATTTAACAGTGACACTTCTATGCAGATAATGTTTAGTAGGCCAAAATTAAAAATACACAGGCATGAAGTAGCATACACGTGCATTTTACAGCAGAAAGAACCAACCACGTTCACCTCATGGAAAAGAGAAAAAATGACCCTGAATTCAGGTATTACATAAATCACACAACCATAAGTCTCTGAAGTACAGTCACAGTGCAAACAGTACAAAAGTCAGAGAGATAACTGAAGGGTTGTTGAACTGTTATGCGTGGTTTATAAAGAAAAACCTGATTGCCTTTTACTTTCAGTGGAATACCCTAAGGATAACGGCAAGTGATGTTTTTATGCAAAGAGAATAGCTTGCCTCCCAGTATAGTCTGAAGAGTTGAACAGTCTTACTCAGAAAAATGACAAAAAAAGGTGATCCCAGGTTTTGATCCAAATTTGTTTTGAGTAGGCGTAGGATTTCAATTCTGTGCCTTTAAAAAGTGGCAGTTTAGCAAAAATGTCAAGCTGCATAATTTCCCACTGGTTAGAAAAATACTGCTGATGATCTCTCAAGTGAAACTGAGCAAAAATCCTTATCTCACACAAACAGCAAGTACTTTTTTTCTGTGTTATGTAATAAAAAAACAGGTGCACTCTTCGGGGCTTTTTTTGTTGTATGCCAAACTGCAGTATGACGTTGGAAATACTGACTCCTCATTACTACTGGTTTTTAAGAGCCTCCCTCAGTATGTATTTTGGTTGTAGGATTAAGATTAATCTATAAAAGAGGCCTAGAATTCAATTACTACACATTCAATACAGATTAATTAATCTGCAGATTCAGCTGCACAAAAGCCCTGAACTCATCCCTCAGGCAAGGTTGATAAATGAATAAAACTAGTGCATTCATCCTGGACTTTTCAGGTTGTGCCACACAAACGGATGAAACGTAGCCCAGAATGAATGGATGTGTCCTACAACCACCGTCCCTTACAGCTCTAAGCCACGGCCTTTAAAAGAAGTGCATCCATCAGCTGGAAACCAATTCAAACAAGAAGCAGAAGGAGATGTGCCAGATTTGGACAGCATGGGGTTTCTAATTGAGATTCCTGTAGTGGGGCAGAAAGCCCAAGTGGAGTCTTCAGAGAGTATTTACAAGTCACCTTTTTGTGCCACACCCCTCCCAAGAAGAGTCAAAATGAAGGAAATAGGATGGAAATGTAGAGGAGGAAGATGTTCATTCATTTACTGCATATGGGATGTAAGGAAGAGGAATCAACTGAAAGGTGGTTTCCAAAGAGTACACTGAAAACCACATCCCACCCCTGTTTCCAATCAAGGAGTTGGGGCTTGCTTTTTCTACCTGAAAAACTCAACCAGGTCTTCCAGCTGACATGTAATGATGACAAAGAATTTTTATGTAAAATAATTTGGGGATCTCTGCAGCACCCACCACAATTTTAACATCAATCCATCATTTTTTTTTGTATGACTAATCTAACGATACTGAATTTCATGCATTATCCTGATGCTTTGCAGTCCTAGCGATACTTTGGTCTAATTCATTGAGCTACACCTACCTTTACCAGATCCAGGAGACGTAGTACACCTGAAACCAGGAAGGGAAAAAGCCACAGATTTTATTGGTATGGTCTGTCTCTGGGAAACCATTGAAATCATTTGACAAGAAATGCATTTTCAGTTGCCTCAAGGGCTTGTGTTGGACTCCAGAGCCAAGGATTACTCTGACAATTGGGACTAAAAGTTAAGAAACACAATAGATGCGAGTGAATTCAACCAAAAGGATGAAATATGTGCAGGGATTCAGGTGGGTTTACTGTGCTCCAAGTACAATTAGAAAACTGGGAAAGAGACTACACTGTTCCCTACACTGTTTTTCTGAGTAAAGAAAAAAGATATTTTGCTTTTCTTGAAGAGCCCATTCATTTCTTCATAGTTTGCATTTTTCAGCAAGTGAAGTTTACGGTTTATTGGATTGTTTTGGTTTTGGGTTTGTTTTTGTTTTTTCATGTTCTTGTAAAGCCAAGGAAGTGCATTAGAAATTGCTAACATTTATCATTTTCCTTGGCAGGATAGTTATATACTTTGGTTTTAAAAAAAAAACACAACCAAACAACAACACACCGATGGTCTCTCTTAAAAAAAAATGCTTTTAAATAAGGGGCTGTTGAACAAATGAAAAATGAAAACATACCAAAAGATAAACCAAATATTATTAGTTCTGCGAGAAAATGGTGTCCAGAATTAGCTGATGCAATTTTTGTTGGCAGAGAGAGGCTAAAATTATCTCCAGCTAAACTGAGCTCCCGTATCCTTGTCATTTAGGAAGTCTTTCGGTGACATGCCAGCAAAGCCTAGAACTGACAATTATTTGCAACAGAAAAAAGAACAACAAAATGGAGGTTGTAGGAAGAGTTATTTATCATGCTCATCTGACAGCCCAAATTAAATGAGATTAGGCAGAAGTGCCCAGGCACTATTTACAGGAATAATCATGTCTTAAAATAGATTTTCATTTCCCTTTGCTCTGTTGTAATTAGGAATGTCAAATTTCTTCGAAAAAGCAAAGGCATGGGAGAAGAGAAGGTTTCGCTGCCTCTTCTTCCTCAGAAAATGAAAATATGAGAAAGAGCTGTAATAACTATTTGCAATAAATATTAATTTGCTCAAGCTAAAATTTGTTTACATTTTTGAAAGTGAAGAATGCACCGTTCATAATCTAGTTATTTTATAGGAAGTAGGTTTGAGTCTGTTAAATAAATATGAAGTCTTTACCTTTGAATGATGATAAATCTGTTGTCAGATGTGGCACTCTGATGTACCCTGAGGAATCTAACCAGAGATACCAGTAAAATAGGAAAAAATTAAGAAATGCTGCAAACAGAAAGCAAGGGTGTAGCTGAACAGTACAGTGAAAAAGCAGCACACAGAAATTGTCTTTATATTGTGGATACCGAGGCATATTGTTTTTCTGAAAACAATATTGGAAAATGAATTTAATATAACACCACATTCACTATTATGGATTTACCACTGCAGACAATAAGTGTGGCTCAAAAAAAAATCCCCAACCCAAAGCAGTAATAATTGTTTAAAACTAAGTTGACTTTTTATACATCTATGGTGCTGGTTATTTTTTGGGGTTGGTTTGGGGTTTTTTTTTCCTGATTTCTGCCCGTAGATACACGAGCTTCCCACATACTCAGGTTTTGTGTACACAATACAGCTGGCTGACAAAGCACACTCTCCTTTAAGATAAATGTTCTTGTTAAAACATGGTCTTGGGCCATGTTGGAACAAGATGTTTCTTCTTTCCTTTCGTATTGTTTTGTGAACAGAAATTTCTGGGGACATTTGGTTTTGGAAACGTTTCTGTAACAAAATATGTTCCTTGTGTCCTGAAAGGGGTTCAGTGACTCTGACAACATTGGTTCTAGCTCACAGCTGCCTGGGATCCCAAATCCTTGGCTCTGGGTGTATCTGAGGCTGCCAAAGAGCTTAACTTCCCAGAGGAATGGGAAGCCTGCCCCGCCTCAGCTGGCTGCTCCTGAGAAGGGGCTGTGGGAGCACCGAGTCCCTGGCTCGGGGCAATCCACGAGACTTTCGGGCAAGCTTGGATTACACTGGACTTCATCAAAACCCCTCCATGTTTCAGATGAAATGTACCGGGTTCAGTGAGCAAATCTGGGAACAAATGAATGCTTTAAATCAAATTTTACTTCTGACTGGATCTCCTCCTCCTTGCTTCCCTGTTGCAGAACCTCCCACATATCAATTCGGCCACCCAGGGAAATTTCTGAATCTGCATGTCTGGCTGTGGGGTACCACCCTCTGAGGCAGCTGAATTCCATCCATCTGCTACCCTCCGGCCCAGAATTTCACCCAGAAGTTGCATTTTTCTTAAGTGCTCCCCATCCTAGGCAGTTACTATGGCAACCCAGGGACAGACTGTCAGATGCCGATCCAGCTACAGCTCCACTTCTGTCAGGACAGAGCTAAATTAACTAACCAATGTAAGTGGAAGATATGTTTTATGGTCTTTATTGTAAGATCTAAGGTGGCTAAAGAGCTCAAGTCGTACCTCCACAAACCAACCATACTAGAGCTGTTATTCCCATATCAATCATGACTAATTACATTTTTCTAGCAGCCTTTTTACATTTACTGTATTGAGATAGAGCCCTAGGAGCACTCAGTTTTATTCTCACAAAGATCACCAAACAGCGTATCTGTGCAACAGCAATGCCGCAAATGGCTTACCAAGAAATACACTCGCTCCCTTTCATCAAGAGAGAATTTAGAGTTGTCAGGGTGGAGTGTGATTAAAAAAATTACTTACCTCCTATTTTTAAAAGGTGTATTTCAAGCTGGTGGAACTTACCTTAGAAGCCTGAAACAACCTGAATCCTGGTTTTATCACTAGGCTTTTAGGTGTCGATAACCAATTTGTTTCCTCCTTCGCACTCTAATTTCTCCATTGAAGGGGAATTCTGATGTTGGTGTCTCTGGAAACTGGATCTAACAGCATTTTAAAGCAAAGCTAAATATTATCATCAGCAGCACTTAAGCTATTACTGCAGGTGATACTGGGGCACAGTCGGGAGAAGATGGCAATGTTTGACTCAGAGGTCTGCATGCTGCCTGTGTGTGCCCTGCTTGCTCTCTGGTTGTCACCAACAGTGATATGCTTCAAAACCCTGGTGCGCACAAACTCAGGGCTCTGCTGCCAGACAGAAAAGATTCCCAGACTCACTCTCCCATCTACTCTGGCTTCAGTAATATATCCTAGTGGATATATTTCAGTTTCACTGACATGCCAGTTACCTTCCCATGGAAAGCAGAAAAGCCCGTTTCTCTTGTCGATATGTAGCACAGTACAGTTTCTTTTCCTTTATAGCTCCACAACCTGAAAACACTTTCTTAGAGCAGTGCCATACAGCCATTACACAGCAGCACAGGAGGCTGTATTAATCTGACAATCGGCTTTTAATGAAGGCTACCACCTGCTATACTGCATGCAGGTGGCATTGGAGTGTTTTTCTGCAGCTCAGCTATGCTTAACGGTCTTTTCTGTAGCATCCCTCTGGTTTTAGACTATCTTGCAGTGAACAAAAAATGCCTGCTGCATCGAGTATTTTCTTCTTCCTTGGGTGTAATTCAGCTTTTTGTTTATCTTCACCTCACTCTCTTTCAGCTGCATTGTCTGCTTTCCAGGGAATGAATGCGTAGAGGAAGAACGGAGACCCTTCTGCTGCTGCACCTCACATCTGCTCTGTCCAGCCACTGACAGTCCGAAGGGACAAAGGTCCGGCTATCCCCTGCATCTTGGTCTTGCTATCTTACACCTTTTTAGTCCCTACACCAAACTGCTTGATACATAGCCAGCAAACAGAGGGGAAAGGTATTGTGAGAGAGGGATGAGAGACAGAATTTCTCAAATCAAACAGTGAAGCTCATTCAGCTTCTCATTTCTGTATCTTTTGCCCAGCTCTCCCCCATAAGAGTATGGAACAGACCAAATTTAGAGCCTCCAGATTGCAATCAAATCCATTCACTGCAGTGATACGAAATTCGTGTGGTGTGAATTAAGATGAACTTCTGAGCAATGATGTGGATTTTCAGCATGATGGGGGAAAGCATGCAACCGCCACTGTTGGTGACACTCACATACCCAGTGGGCTGCCAGGGTGAGCACACGTGGTGTGATTTGTGAAGAGGTAAAGAGCTGGGACTTGCCTCTGCCATAATGAAGGGGTGTTGATAGAGGAAAAGACGGGTAGCTCTGGGTGTGTTTGAGTGCCTCCCTGCACTTGCACTGAGCAACAGCTCCTGCCACAGGAAGGGTCACACTCTTCAAGTGTAGTGATAGGACAAGGGATAATGGCTTTAAACTAGAAGAGGGGAAGATTTAGATTGGATATTAGGGAAGAAATTGTTTCCTGTGAGTGTGGTGAGACACTGGAACAGGTTGCCCAGAGCAGCTGTGGCTGCCCCATCCCTGGGAGTGTTCAAGGCCAGGCTGGATGGGGCTTTGAGTAACCTGCTCTAGTGGGAGGTGTCCCTGCTCATGGCAGGGGGGTTGGAACTCAATGATCTTTGAGGTCCCTTCCAACTCTAGCCATTCTATGATTCTGTGTTTCACAGCACTCCTAACATGACCCTTGTGTGCAGCGAAAGCAGGTGCACAATACAATTTTGTAAAGAAAAAAAATCTCACTTGAGGAAAAGCGGAGAAACTTTGAAGGAGTTTTCTATTTTAAGTCCTTGAGCTTGTAAATCTGCTGTAGTACAACCAGCATCCATGCCCAATGTCCCGTCACAGCATCTAACTTTATTTTGAAAGCTATATTAGTTTAAAGATTTACAGAAACCTTCTTTGCTATTCATAACTCTGGGTAAAAGAACTGCAAATTATTTTCTCTTTGAAATGCTGTTCTGGTTTGGTGTTTTTTTTTTTGATGGCTGACGTCCAAGGACGACCCTGTTTGTCTGCCTTTGACCCCAATCCGAGCGTTCCTGACTCCAGATCTGGAATCCAGCTCCTGTTGATCACCGAGTCCAGACTGGGACTTTTCCCCATGCCTGCTGGTGATGTGGTCATCATCCTTGGGAGCTTGACAGGGTTTTGTACATATTTTATCTGTTTTATTATTTTCTTCTTACTTTTGGTAGTGATACTTTGTTAAAGTAGTTTAGAATGAACTAAACTCATAAATATACTTATCTCTTCCCCTCCTTTCTTTTTGGGGTGAGGAAGGGCCACCTGTCAGTCTGGTTTTGGTAAATCTGGCTGAAACCACAACAAATGCTCATGAAATGAGACAGGTAACCAGCCCCGACATTTTTCCCCACTATGAACAGAAGCTGAATAAGCCTCCTATGCCTGCAGAGCTCACTACTGACACCAGTGACAGCATTAAGTACGTCAGCAAAAACTGAAGTGAGAGCACCAATTCATCTTGCACCTACTACCGATTGGTCATCACACTCTGCTGAACAGAAATCCAGTCCATCCATCTTGGAAGGTGTGACGTTCAACTTGCCATAAAAAGTACCTTGTGTTACCTATTCTTCCTTTAGGCGATTTAACAATTACAGGTTCATTTTCAACTTATTTTGGTTTTAATGAAATTACTTTAGATATGCGTAGGGTTCCAGTACAAAAATGAGGGGTATATATGCAAGAAATTTTATATATGATAGACATGGAACATCAGAGTCTCAGTACTGGAGCATCTCGCTCAGTGATGCAGACAAGAGGAACTGAAAAGCAAAAAGGCTCATTAACAATTAATACACTAATTATAGAACACAAACCAGCTGTATTCAATTAGAAGCAAATAGCCAAGTAATTACTAGAATTGGGTCTATGAGAGCTGGTTTTGAAGGTGCACAGTGGAACCAGAACAGTTTGTCACAAGGCCATGGCATTGCCATAGCTGCACTAGCTCAGTAGAGTGAGATGGTCAGAACACACTAAAGGAAAGGTGCATTCAATTCACCCTGGACATCAGGGTGTCACCTGAGAGAGGAAAACGATAGAGTGTGGAAGTGAGCGCACCTGAAGCATATGAATTCCCCCAACAGCTACAAAAGTGGAGGCTTGCTTGTATTTATTGTGAGAGCAGCAGAGTCCTGGGAAGGGCTGGTGCGAGCACTTTCCACTGCTGTTAAAAGTTCACAATGGCAGCTCTTAATCTTTTTGGCACAAGTTTCACCAACCATGTTTATGTTGCTATGGTAGGGAGAGTCTTCAGGTTCACTAGTTGACAGGGATTAGGGACCTGAGGTGAGGGTACTGAGGCTACTGGGGATAAAGGAGTCAGGAAAATTTTGGGGACTTGCCTTTGACTTGCCCTGCTGGCTGGGCAAAAGCAGTGCCGAGCTCATGAAAAAAGACTTGCTCCTGATCTCTGTAAGCCTGTCTTCCTCCTTCATGGCTCTCCTTCTTTCACTACTCACCAGGACTAAAAACAGTAGCTACGGGCAGCCAGATTGCACAGGCTAATGGCAAGTCAAGAAGGAGAAAATACTAGAAACGGAGTCTGAGCATTGAGTCCCATAGAGAAGAAGAAGATCTGCAGAGCTGTTTGAGAACAAATCCCCTGGCATTTGTTTTCCAATTAGTAACAAAGCCCATTAGCAAACTCTATTTAGAGGGGTTTGCACTTAAGTGAGACTTTCCTAAATTAGTAACCATCAGTTCTGACTTGGATAGTGAATGTCAAATTCCACAGATTATACTAGTGAACAGCCTTCCTCCTACAAAAAATAGGGAAGCATATGTTGAGTCACAATCTGGAAAAAGAAGAAAGTGCTTTAAGAGCAGCATATGCCTGTTTTTCCTATCAAAACACCTTGTCGGGTGTTTTAATAGCTTTAGTATTTGTTGCTGTTTTTTGGACTCAGTTTGCTCTACCAGCAAAGGGAAATTAACCTAGAGGGGAGTATTGACAAAAAGTTCTTAAAAGGCACTGCAAAGGTAGATGGCAGCTTTTCATCAAAAGAACAGAGCCACTGCAAATAATAAAAAGAACATTTAGAACTAAGGCAAAATAAATCTCCATTACCCTAAAAAATAACTCACACTCAACAGTAGAGAATGGCACTGTGAAGACAAACTGGTTGCTTACACAGAAAAAGGTATTTGGACGTGTTATAATTCATGAAAAGAGTTTAAAATTGATTTTAGCACAGGTTTCAAAGACTAAATCAATTCCTATTTAGGCCAGGCAGATGACCTTCTGTGTCATTTCAGCTGAGGCTTTTAGAGTTGGCTTCTTGTAGGAGGGTGACTGTGGGCCAGGAGGAGTGTGGGTTTGGACCTACCTGGTGCTAACTGGCATCTAATTTTCCAACAGTGTTGTCAGGTCTGGCCCATGAAACAGCAAAGTATGGAGGATCCCCAAGGATTGTTAATGAATGGCCTTTGCAATAGACTCAAGCCTGACTCAGTGGAATCATTCAGAAAAAAAAAAAAAAAAAAAAGACTTTGTAGACAACCATTCAACCTTCCAAGGCAGCATCTCTGAGTGTATTCTCCCATCCACTGCACACAAGCACATGTGCTAAACATTCTGGAATTTCTTCCTCAAAAATGTCCTCTTAAAGAATGTTTCAAAAACATTCTGAAAGAATTCAAGATGTACATAATAGTCTAACATAACATTTTTTCTACTGCTTAGGTAAGAAAACTTCACAATAAAGGTGATGCAGGATGTCACTAATGAACCTTGTCCTACCTCCATCAGGGGAAATCACGAAGAACTAGATCTTAAGCAGATTGTGATTTCTACAGGCTCAGCATCTTCAACATCTTAAAAAGAGATTGCTTCCTACAGTGACCATCTGTCCAAGCTTCAAGACACCAAATTATTTACCAGGAATTGTAGCAACATGTCAAAGAATTTGCTTTTGATCTTTGCAATAGTCTTAAGGAATATCCTTCGTAGAGTGAGTTGAGTGACATGTGAACCCTTGCTGTAGGCAAGTGCTCTTCCAAGGATGTAAAGATAGCAAGCTGCTGCAGGACAGAAGCACCAGCTTAAGCACAATACAATCTTGAGTTCACAGAATAGGAAAATAAGGTGACCCCCACATTCACACTCACTGTCCTGTCCATCAAATTTAGGCTCTTGTTATTCTAATTAGAAGCTAAAGGTTTTGGATATCTTTTAGTGGCCAGCTAAATCAGCTTGTTGTTTGGTGCTTAGCAGGAGTATTATGGTCTGTTGCTTGTTGGCCTTTTCCTACCATTGGCTTACTTGAAAGGATGAATGATGGTCTCAAGAACTGTATCACTGTGGCAGTAACTAAATCAGTGGGAAGTACACATTCCCAGATTTTCGTTTCTGCACACAGAACACGTGCTTGTGTTAATGCAGCATGAATGGTGGCAGCAGAGGGAGCTCCTGTAGCATCACCCACTTCAAAGCCCCCTGTCTGATATCAGATACAGATCACAAGATTTGCTGCTAAAATTTTGAGGTTTGGAATTGTGGGTTGGTCTATTACTTATTTATTAACTACTCTGAACATCTGAATAACCTTTTTACATTCTTTTGCTGCTAACAAACTTTAGAATTAGCAGTATTCCTCCTGCTCCTGCCAACAGCTCCTATTATTGCATGGCTCTAGGAATTAAGACTTAGTCCATTATCTAAATGCTTATGCAAAAAAAACCCAACCCAAACACTACAGCTATCTTAGTTTTAGAAAACTGGCTTGAAAAGCTTCACTGATACTTGAAAAATCTTCCAAATATTAAACTGTTGCCCTCACTGAGATTCAGACCCACAGATGAGCATCTGGAATTTAAGTTAATATTTAGCCTTTGAATAAATAAGAGACCTTTTGGGAATAATGTGCTTATTGAGGAACTCTGGAAAAAAAAGACATGTACAAGATTGTTGCTTTTGTTTTATACTGCATGCTCTTTGCTGGCAACTGCTACAACTAAAACAAAAGTGGCAGAAGCAGTTTTTTTATTTTTAGAAAGACACCCACAGTGTTGACTTGTAAAGCTTCTAGTGAAGACAAAGGGTATCCTCTCCATAACCTTACATAAGAATTTGTTTTCAAAAGACAAAAGTTAGCGATTTCTAAATAAAAAGAGCCAGGTTTCTTTAGAAACACCATGGTCATTCTTTTTGGAAGCAAATACATCTCAAATATCACCTATAGAGGACATAACTGCATCAAACATTGTATTTCATTCACAGAGCTGCTCAGGACCTCTAGCTGCAGTAGAGGCCCTCCATTGAAAAACACAGCTTTATTCCTTCTATTGCTAACAGCCAAAACAGAGCAGACAACCCTACTTTACATATACACTAAACACACTACATATATTTACTGTGTAGTTCTTTAAAATCTAATGAGGAGTATTCTGCTGTGGTACAAAAATTCAAGGCTAATTTACCTGTGATAGTAAAAGTATGCTTTGAATAGTTCTAGACCACTGTGTTCCCCCTCCCCAAACAGGTGTATCACGAAATCATTTTGCATATCTGATTAAACGTTTGCACATCTGATTTCATTTCTTGCTGATCTAAAAATGCTTACTCAAACTGTTAAATTAGGAAGAAAAACTAATGTTTTGCTCCCTTCTCCAACAAGGCCACTTCATCTTTGTGTCACTAGAAAAGAGAAATATCCATGTATCAGCCACTACGTTCAATCCACCTGTTAAAAAGCAAATGAACAACTTACCTTGACTTCTTTTACTCTCCCTTGTTCACAGAAGATGCATTCTCAAATGCTTACTAGATTTCCATTCCCTGCTGCACTGACCTCCTCTGGGTGTGAGGTCTCCCATTTTCCACCAACATGCCAGTGTTCCAAGACATCAATTCTTCTCAGCACCCTCTGCCTCCAAAACCTTCTCTCCTCCACAGTTATTTTCTCCTTTCCTAAATTCACTTCACTGGATCACTTTCAAAGCTTCTATACTGTACTCAGAGATAGGAAACTATCTTCACCTTAAAAAAAAAAGAAAAAAAAAAAAAAGCCAACCATCTGCCCACCTTATCCATCCCCTGAGACATTTCCTTTCCCCTTACATTATTCTTCCATTGCCCAAGTACCTTCATAGTTACTGCTAGCTGAGTTCCATATAATACGCATTTCTCTTCCTTCACAAATCCTCTCATCTCCTACAATAGTTTTATTTTCCCATCTCCTTCCCCAAGTCTTTTCAGCCTGTGCCTGCATCATGAAACAGGGTATCAGAGTGTTGTGATAATGTTCTTTCTCATTTAGTGTGTGGAATTCTTTCGGCTGATGTTAGCAGTTTTTGAACATTGTGTGATGAATGTACTATTCAACGATCACAGAGTAATGAAGCCTCCAGTACCCTCATCCACCTGATTTAGAATTTTTCCCAGTGTCTGTCATCCCTGGCAAGAACAGCCATCCAAAAACATATGGAGGAAGGGTAGAGTCTCTTATGCGAACTGCTCTCCTTCACAAATAGCTACTCCTAGGAAGAAAAGTACAGGAATTTTTAAATTCATGTTCCTTTACACTACATTTTCTCTATTCTAAATACAATGGAAATGAAGATTTATCTGCTTTTGTTGCAAACAATGCATACTCATAGATCTATTAGTAAAACTCAACTATTTCCCAGCACTACAGATTCAAGCATGGAGAAGTGGCACTGTAGTAAAACTGATGGAGAGACTATTTTGTGTGGGTTATACCCATGACAATGCAAGAACCAAGAGGCATGGGGGTCTCAAAGCCACAGAGAATGCCAGTACTCACTGTAAGAAATAATTGTATTTGGTACTCTACAAACATTATAAGAAAGAACTGTAAGGTAGTAATGAGGTTATAGTTACAAGGTGATAAATCAATGGTTGCACAAAGAAAAAAACCCACAAAACTACTTAAAACAACCAAATCTTTTAATTAGAAAGCAACAAACATGCAAACAGCAAGTATAGAAATTTATTTGAACCAACGTTTTTACTATAATGAAAGTTACTTTAAAACATTGATCCAAGCTCCCACATTTGCAGGTTAAGGAAAATATTGCACTTTGCATCTTCTAGCACCCCTCATACATGGCAAAACGTTTTAAAAACATTTTTGCTTATTTTAACTTGCACTCTCCCAAAGTCATGCACACAGTCATTCAAAAACAAAAGGTTAGGTTATCCAAAAGCAATATCTTAGAATTGCACTAAAGCTCTGTAAGGAAAAATATAATTAATGTCTGATACAAATTCCATTAACATCTAGGTGCTTGCACACAACTGCCGTTTACTCTTCATCTTCGTTCTCATTCTCCTGACCAGATCCTTCTGATCTGTCACCTTCCAATCGGTCTGTAAGACAGAGATTTAGTAAAGCAAACTTCCAGAGTTTTCATTGTTTGGTAAATATTTATAATACACTGTCTCCCCGAGCTATTACACAATGGAGAGTGGCTGTGGGTTATACGGTAGAAGAAAATCCACATGGACTGACAGCAGAGACTGGATAGAAATGTTGTCACAAGAAAGGAGAACGGGAGAAAAGCCCTACAGGATTTCTAGGCATAGAAGTCAAGTTTGTGTACAAAAGGAAAAACACTGTAGCTGCTGCCTAGTTGTCAGCACAGGAAAAGCGAATGCAAGCATAATATTAAAAAGAGAAGGTGAATATGAGAGATTGAAACACTGTTTCAGGAAATGAAACTAGAATATTTAGAAACAGTTAGAAGAAAACTGTGTATTCCAGAAAACTGTATACATCAGAAAAAGTGGCTTTTGCTGAAGATGTTTAGAGAAAGGCAAATACAGAAATGTATGAGGGAACATGATTGGCTCAAGATCTCTCATGCAAACAACATGCACTGTCAGGTTAAGAAATACTCGACCATAACAGATTTTTAATAAAACTGTTCTAACTGAAGCATTGGACTGTTCTTTGAGTCTTTTGCTCCAAAGAAATAGTAACAAATGAATTAAAAACCAAACTAATATATTCTGTTGCAGTGATGGTTATGCATGGTGAGTGATGGTTAATGAGAGGCATTCCGCTAGGCTGGGTACAGTGACATCCTCCTGGCTCTCTAATTCTCGCAGACCAGTGCGGCGTGAAAGAGCAGCAGCAGCTGCTGCCAGGCAAGCTTCCTTCCTACTTCATCATGCTAAGCCCACCGCTCTGCTCAGCCAGTGCTGGAGCCCCCATTTTTAATATCTACAGTCACTTTCACCTTCATCTACAGTTCTAGATCTACATCTACAGTTCTAGAGTGTTCACAAAGGCCTGCAGTGACAGGATGAGGGGCAATGGCTTTAAATTGAAGAAAAGCAGATTTAGATTGGATAGTAGAAACAAGTTCTTTACTCTGAGGGTGGTAGAGCACTGGAACAGGTTGCTCAGGGAGGTGGCTGAGGCCCCTTCCCTGGAGATATTCAAGGAGAGGTTCGATGAGGCCCTGGGCAACCTGGTCTAGTTGGGGGTGTCCCTGTGACTGTGGGAAGGTCGGACTAGATGACCTTTGGAGGTCCCTTCCAGCCTGGATGATTCTATGATTGTTAGGTTTACGCCCCATATGTCATACCAGCCTCCCAAAACTTCATCTCCTTACTTCCTACCCAGTATGATGTCTCTCCGTTGTCCCATATCTTTATTATCAATCCACTGCAGTCAACTTCTTCAGCACTGACATCCAGAAACACCAGTTCCCAATGATAATTCTCCATGCAACTCTCCATATCACTAGTTACAGTCTCCAGGGAACTGCCCTTTGCTGAAGGCACATCCTAATACCTAGCGCCAGAGGAACAGCTGCCAGTGGCTTCATTAATATCTCCCACAGTCCTGTTTCTTCATGCCCTCCTTTGCCTCTAGACAATTCCAATCCCACAATGACAGTCTCACCACCCCAGGTCTAGCCGCAGATAGCTGAGGATCTTGACGATTCCCCAATCCACCTGCTATTTCATAGACCAATCTGGTGGACAAGCACTACAGGAGTCTCTCACCTGCTCTTATATGATTCAACGAAGCCAACATTCGTAACATAAAAGAAGCTGGAACAGTAATAGTGTTTCTGGTCTCTTCCAGCATTAATTCATTACGTGTTATAACCTGGAGACAAGGAAGGGGAAAAAACAGCATCAAATATAAACATAAAATTGTACTGCCTCAATATGAGCTTTTAGATACAAAGTTCCTATACAAAAGGCATTTACAGAGTCCAAAATTACACTACGGGAAGAATATTTTAATAATTAGTATTAAATACGGTTACGCCAATTGCATGTGGTAAGAAAAGTCAGACAGTGGACTATGCCTACAGAGATCTAATTGTCCATCTGAAGAATACTGTAGTACAATCATCATTCCATTGTCCACATACATGGTAGATATTAAGATAAGCAACTGAGAAAAACTTCCAGAAATGAGATCTTGCACAAAGTAAGGAGGACTGATGAACAAAAGTGTTGTTACAGATCACAACTGTTGTAGATAAAGTTCTAGCACCAGCACTGGCCAAGAATGCGGGAAGGAAGAGAGATTAGGTTGCCCTAAGGCAATGACCTCTCTCAATTTTAAATATGTTTCTATATATCTATAACTAAACTTTTCCCAAACACAATGCTTTCGGCCTAGACCTGCCCTTCTATGGAAAAATCATTTTAGGTATGTTGGACATTTAATCTAGCCAAACTTTACAAGGTGAAAACTATTTTATTTCTATGACCCTATCCTGTCCTCTACATAGGTATTTCAATATAGGGATTAAATAATAAAAAAAAAAAAAAACAAACCACATAAAATTACAAACCATACAGGGGCCAGGTCAAATTTTCTGAGAGTTCTGTTTTTAATTGAAGAAAAAATAATTGAATCTCTAAATAATTTGCTACTATCAAAAAAGAAGTAGCAAAAGTATCAGTACAATAATTACATTTAGCACACGTTTATGTTTAGCAATATATCTAAAGCCAAAGCCTCCAAAACATGTCAGAGGTTAAAAAATACCATACAACATACAAAGAAGCATCACTTCCCTCAGCAGTGCTACTAAAATAACGGGAAATGTTCAAAACTCACAAATTAATCANATATAAAGCAGTAATACAGAGAAATAATAACTACAAGACTCCAGTCTATAACATCCCTTCTGTCCAAGAGATTGCACAAAACCCCCCCAAACCACCTCACAACTAAGTTTGCCCTAATATTACTTACAGAAAAACATCTAACATTTTAACAAATTATGTTATATATATAATTAAAATATAATTATTCAGCAGTCAACTGTATGTTCATCATTGGCCAGTTGCTATATACATTGTTACTGCTTTGACAGTATAAAAACAAATGTGCTACATAAATTTACACACAGACTTTTATAACTGATTGGGTTGCAATATCTGTTTTATTCCATCAAGTTACCGATTGCAATCTTAACCTTAACTTCCTTTTATGCTACAGAACATTTAATAGGATTGATTTTTGCACTCCCTGTTCTTCTATATATCATTGCACTTCCTTCAGTTCATTTATTTAAAGACAGGCACTACCTTAATTTTTTAATTCCTGCCAGTTTTGCTTCTTTATCTACTCATACTTTTTCCAGCTTCTTTCATGTATGTAACACTAGAACACATAATATAATTTCTAGAAAAGTTAACGAAATACAAAGTGGCTGTATGTTGCAAATGATATGAAAGTTACCCATTTTAAAAGACAGTGTTTTATTTGTAGGTCATTTGTTACACATTAAATAACTCTGTTAATTCAATTATCAGTAATTGGCACCAAAGACTTGTATAGAATTGGAAGATGCAACATTGCTGTGAAAAAGGAGGAAAGGTTCTTACCTCATCTGCAAGTTTTCTGTTAAAAATCTTGGATTCTTCCAATGGCGACCAAATTTTTATATCATAATCAATACCCGAAGAGGCCAGAACTAGAAGTAAACAACAGTAATTCTAAATTATATATGTTCTGGTTTTACTAGTATTTGCTGCACTTAATGAGGTTGAAGAAAAATACTTCACTTGAAGTATTTACTTGCCAATGTTAGTTCACATGTTGAATGTACAGCTATGTAATTACTAAGTCTCCATACTAAATCTGAGCTATAGATTATATATTTTCATATATGTACGAAAAAAACACATGCAAACATCAAATGCCTCCTTTTTTAAATTAAAAAGCACCAGCATATACATAATATAGGACCAGAAAGAACAAACAGCCGCTACTAATATAACTCTGCTGACAGCCTGGTAAGCATATGTATTAGTAGCAAAGCCTTAGGATTTGTAGACCCAGATAAAAAGACAGAAGCAAGATAATTTCAAACATTTTTGATGTTTGAAAATGTCAGTGTCTTTCATGTAAATTTACTTGATATTCAAATATAAAGCAGCAATAGATGCTTTTAAAAATACTTGTTAAAATATGTAAAACAAAGTTGCAGAATATCCTCTAGATCGTTGCATGAAACCACTACAGGAATAAAAATCCCATCTGAAGATCTCAGTAACTGGAAAATTGTACAAGATTAACTGTCCTACAAGGAGGATGACTTCTTCATTACATTTTCAGTGTGTGGCAGGCAGGCAGTCGCACTCCATCAAGAAATCGGTAAAGCATTTACAGGACATTTTGAAAGGTGCTTCCAGAAGATGTGGCCAACCTACCCACACACTCTGAACATGTACAGGAACACAAGTTAAAATTTAGGTGTTTAAAAGTTCAAGGCTTATCCGATGTAGGGCAGTACTCCATATTTCTGTAAACTGCCTGAAAAAAAACCCAGCCTCTTCTGGTATCATTAGAACAACTTTATTTGCTTATTTATTTACAGCTGACTCTTATTCTACTGCCACGTAAGCTACAAAAAAAAAGAAACAACACAAATGATTTCTTCGACCAGGTCTGAAACTGCTAAGTGGTTTAGATTTTCCATCTCCATGTCAGATGACATATGATTCCTTCTACTATATTTTGGTCCATCTTTTCTATAAATATTTTCCCCTAAATACAAATTAGTACAATTTCTATGAATTTTATTCATTCTTCTAATCTCACAAAGCCAGTGAGACTGAGACACCCACTTCACTCAAATTTTGAACAGACCCAAGTAGCTATTAAATTCCAATATCAATTCCCGAAGTGTTGCTGGCATTTCAGTGACCCCATATTTCCCTCATTAATGTCACAGAAAACATTTAATGTATTGAGGGGAGCAAGAAACAGAGATTCTTCTTATTACAACTTAACTTCTATATATACAATGTCAGTAACATTTTAATTCCAAAATGTTATTATGTAAGGAGGGTTTAAAGGGCCAAAGGTTATTAAAGACAAAACTAAAAGCAGTATTATTTAATTGACATGGGGAAAACTGAACGATAGCTTATTAATCACTACAATGCTCTATTGAGCAAAGAATATAAGACTGAGCTTTAAAATGATTTACTACAAATAACCTGAAGAAGCAGACTGTTAAAAACCATCGTCTTACTTGGGTCAAACGGATGAGGCTGAAGGCAGTTCACTACATGATTATCAGCTTCCAGCAGCATGAGATGTTCAGCAGTATGTCGATCCCATATAAAAATATGGCCACAGTCTGAACCACTCATGACGAAGTTAGAACCCCAAAAATTAGCTTCCTTTATCTGCAGTAAAAAACAAAAATAAAAATCACTTTTTAAGCCTAGCTAGTGGAAAGGACACACTCAAATTTCTGCAGTAACTCTGCCTCTGAAGAAAGAACTCTGCATATGCAGAAACAACATTTAAGAAAATTTAAAGGAAACATTTAAAGAAAATTCAGAAGGCTATACATCTCTAGAGCAAGGTGGCCATCAACAGAAAAAGGAAAGGAGTCAGGGCAGACCGAGCAGTTTGAAAATAAATGATAGCAAATTCGTCACCTTCCAAAGCAACAGTAATGATACTAGAGACAGCAGTATACGGAACAAACTTTGGGAAGAGTTTGGCAAGTTAAAGCACATGACAGGCTAGTCCCTGGTAGGGATTTTCCATTTACAGAGGAAGAGGAGACAAGACAAGCTTATGAAAACTGAGGGGTGGGAATTAACTGGGTCTGACAGATAAAGAGGGCTCATGAAAACAAACTTAGGACTTTTTTCTCCCTCCTCTATAATCAATCAGGTAACAACTAAGACTTCTCAGTCCAAGGCCAAAATTAAAGCTATAAGCCACCGAACAAGAAAGACATCTGGGTAGAAGTGACCTTTCAGCTTCAGGTATCACGGTAATAGATGAAAGTAGAAGCGTGTCTCTCTGCAAGTGGCAGCAATAATACCACAGTTTTCTTGAAACAGCAATGATGCATTCTATTCTATATGGTTGTTCCTATCATTACTTTGTTGAGGTATCTGAACACCTTTGCAAAATGTTTGAAGTGATATGGTTAACATTTTTCACGTATCAGTAGCGTTCCCATGCTACCAGCAAAGAGTGCATTTGCCAACGCAGACTATTTATTATTTTTCAAACACACGTGCTGCTGTGCATAAATTTAGAGAGCAAAGTTAGCAAGTTGTTTGAGGGCCTGCTGTTCACAGTGAAGGTCATTCTAGCATCTTGGACCAGTTTATGGAATTTTACTTTGCATTGACTGGACTAGCATCACACAAGTTATATTAATTTATAAATCACTTGCTCATTAGAAATACTAATTGCATGATCTTTGGGTTTGGCCTACAGCTAACTCCTCTATATTATTATTGATAATGCAGTAGTTTGACCCTGGTTTATAATTGGCTGTAATTAAAACATTCAAGGAAGACTTCTCTGATTGAAGAGCTACAGTGTTGAAAGAGAAAATTCTACACATCAATAACAGCGGTATTTGAAACAGCAGTATTACAATGAAAATAACTGTGTAAATGAGAGAGAAATTGCAGGCCGGGACAAAGTGGCAGCAGTATCAGATATCCATTTCCTGGAAATTTAATGCTCATAATGCTCATATTATTCTACACCTGTTACGTTCAAGATATCTTTATTATTACATCCTGAAAGAATGCAGCTTATTCAATTTCTGAGCCAAAAAAAAACCCAGTCTGGAATATTTTTTCTTAAGAAGCAACTATTAGGTGTCTTAAACGGAATTGTATTTCCATGCCAAGGTCTGTCTCACACTCCTTCCTAAAATGATGTAACCCACACAAAGACAAACAAATCTGAGCAAATAAGAATCCTACACACAGGATTACACTTTAAAACAGTTACCTCTTACAAGCTCTTTATATTGACACACACTGGGCAGAGGTACCTATATAAACAGAAGTTTCCTACTTCTGTAGGAAAAGCAGCAGCTTTCAGAGTTCACACAGACAAGACTATTTCCAGTTTGAAGTTTAGCATAAAATAATTTCCTAATTTTTGGTATTTAAGACTCCAGCATAAGGGCCAGCAGTTTGAGATCATTTACACAGAAGCCTACTATGGAATTATTTTCTAAGTAGCACATCATAAATAAGCTCTCAAGAGGACAGTGCCTGCATCCTTGCCATTCTTTAAGCATATATTTTTCAGAAAGCGCACTGGAGAAAAAGATGGAGATACTGTTTTATTGTGAGCTTTGGCCCAACTAACTTGATCTTTAAATCACCATGATAAAGCATAGTACTAGTAAGCTGAACCCTTGCTACAGTTAAAAATACGTACTTTATTTCCAGCATGAGTATGCCAGTTTTAAATTTCAGACTTGTCATATCTTTATCTATAGAATGCGTACCAATGATTGCAGTCAGTGCAATAAAGTCATCCTGACATCTAAAAATAAGCCAGAGAAACTGCATTGTTGATTCTATAGCGAAAGACATGTTTCCAATATATTAATCTTTTGGCAGCTTTTATCTTATTGGTTCTCTTAATATATATTTTTCATTATCCTGTTAGAAGTACATCTCATCCATCTCCAATAATAAATAACTTTATATCTTGATTATCAATTATGACTTCTTCCTTCTTCCTTTATATTCTCTACTATAACTGGTGATTTTACATTTCTAATATTCATAAAACCTAATTTTAGCACCACATAAATTAACACAAATTAAAGTCATATTTAAAAATTGTGTTTTAAACTCATATACACCCTCTATTCTACTGTATGCATACACAACTTCTCCCATTTATTAGGTATACACAGATACTTGAAGAAAAGTTTCTTTGAAGTCAGCATTTAAAGGGGGACTTGAGACTTGATATGAGTGGAATAGAGGATGAATGGCATATATATAAAAGAAAGTAAGAATAGGACTGGAGGGAAAAATAGCAAGGAAAAGACAGGAGAGACAGAACTGAAGGCACATGGCAAAACACAAATTTTGAAGAAAAGAAAGGGATTTGGGGCTGATTAGCTCTTAGAGGGGAAAAAAATGCTTAACAGAAACAGGAATCCAGCCCCTCATCATTCTACTACCATCAGACCTCCTGCTGCCGTATTTTTGGGTCTGTTTCATGAAAAAGCATTAACACCCAGTACTCTAATAACATCATTTGAGTGGTTACATGGCAGGTTACATGGCATGGTGGGCTGGACCTAAAAACACTGAAACCCTGGCAATGGTACAAGCAAACACAGATAATGCCTAATTAATATTTTGCTTTCTGACAATATAAGAATCACGCTTAAAATAGGCTTAGTAAAAAAATGGTAAGATTGCCAAATTAAGTTCTCAAAAGTAAGAAAGAACAGGAATTATTCAACTTGCCTATATAAAATATATATAGGGAGTGAATTAAGGTTAATACATGCACACAAATATATATATATACACACACACATGCATGTATTAAAATAGTTCATGTTAACGTAACTGCCAAGACAACTTTATTCCTGTGCTGCTCAGGTGCTTAGGGAACAACCTCTCTAAGCTGTTGCCTTCACAAATCTAAAAAAGAAACACCATCAGCCTTCACCTTGCAGGAAAGGGGATATCGAGCAAATAAAGTGAAGTTGCCACCATAGAAACCATCAGGGAAAATTACAAGTGAAAACTCCTTGCCTTAATCAGTTAATTCTAAGCCTTGTTGCTCATGTAGACTGAAATACAGATTTACTGAGGCATTTTCTCCAGTGTAATCAAAGCCATTCATACATAATGTAGAAAAATGCTTTTGGAGGGACTACTCCTCAGATCATCTGCAAAATAATATACCTGCTACTTCTACAAAATATCACCTAGTACTCAGAACTTCACATTTTCAGCATACTGTAAAAAGAAAAGAAAAAGCAAGAAAAAATGGCATTTCTTGTGCACAACTGGTTTACAAGTACAGTAACTGCATTTTTCTTAAAATACAGTATTTTGTATGAAAACCTGGGAGTTGGATTATGATTTAAAAACTAGAACTATTTATTATTATTTTTTTTTAATTCAGAGATGTCAAGGCTCTTTGATTTAATCTCCATTTTCCCTTCCAAGCTGTTCAAAATTATTATTTAATCTTTCTCTTTAAAAAGCTTGGATGGGGAAAGTGAGGACTAAATAATAATTTTGAAGGTAGGCACATTTTTATACCACTTAAGATGACAGACAAAATGAAAAAGACCCAAGATTTCAAAGGAAGTTAAGGGGAGAACATCTTAAACTCAAGAAAACTTAAATGCTTAGCATGGTGACATATAAGTCACATTAATTTTCATTTAGAGCAAATTATGTGGCTTCTGACTAAATGTAGAAGAAAAAGTGCTTAAATAGCATTACAATATCCTTTTTGACAAGTATATAAATGCGGCAGCTACACTGATTTAGTTCATAAAATCTCTACAGTTCCCAAAACAGACAAAGACTTTGTACCATTGTTCGGGAGTTCCGATGACCTTTATAAACCATCTTTATTAAAGGACGTCTAATATTCAACGTTTCCAGTTCTTCCATTTCTTTTCTTTCTTTCCTCCTTCTGAAGAGCTCCTGAATGCGAGCAACAGCAGATCGCCTATAAATTGCAGACAAAGAGAACACTACTGAAAGACTACCTCTAAACACAGAAATGGACTATCAAAAATGACTACAAAATAACAATTAAGCATTCAAACACATTCTCTGTATGTTTGGAACATACATCAACACTATCCCAAATGTAAAATTACAGACTTCAATTTTTTCCATCCTGGCTTAGAACAAGAATAGCATGCAAGACAGTGGAATGTCAAGTGATGCAACATTTTATTCCCTCTCTGAAGAGCAAACTTCAGCTGTTGGCAAAATTCACATGCTATTTTATTCTTTGTTGCTAGAGATATCCTCCACCCAAAACGAGGCAGCAAAATTTGGAAGTGAAAAATCTACTCCAAACCAGAAATTTTTAAAGTTTAAGAAGTTACTAAGGATCTACAGTGACTTCCAGTCTGATTTGACATTTCCCTGAGATTTTATTAAATGTATTTCTCTTCACTATTTCTGTAATATTTAGACAGATTTAAGAAAGTTCCTAGTAAGTCTAATTTGAGATCAGTCATTGTAGCAACTACCCAATGCGTTAGCAATGAGGGACACAGCTGAGTAACAGAGAAAAATTAGCTAAACTATATATTTTGTTTTGTTGCTCCTTAATTCCAAGAATCTACTTTTTGATTAATCTGTGAAAAGACCCAAGTGCCAATTTTTTCCTGTTTAGCTCTAAGTTTGCATATCTTCATAATTCCAAATATAACCAAACTGTCACATCCCAGCACCTGCACCTAACCATTTTTCTTTTATTCCATGTCAGGGTTGCTGTTAGCTTTGAGGTCCTGAACACCCTGAGGGGAATGTCATTCACAGGAGGAGGTATGGATTTTACCAGAACAAAAGGCATCAAACTCTAGCAGCCTTTACATGATCCTGGTAAGAAAACTCAGGGAAAACTGAATATATTTCCAACTTCAGTATACTGCTACCAGAAAGCTAGTAAGCTAATTTTGCCCACAAGTGATGTGGTATTATGGTTTACTCACTAATTTCTCTTGCAACAAATCTTTTCCAAAAAAAAAAACAAACAAAACACACCAGATCTCTCTCATAAGTAATTCTCTCATCCATTGGTCTGCTTAGATTTTTGTTTCATTTTTGTTATAGGAGAAAGTTGGAGCAAAAAAGTAAGGTTAAGTCAGTGTTATCCTACAGCTAGATAAAAATGAATGGCAGTATTGAGTCATTTATACAGATTTAAAACAAAACAAAACAAAAAACCCCACAACCCAAACCCCCAAACGAACGACAAACTGTCACAGTAAGACAGATCATCTAATACAGCAAAGGTTTAAAAAGATATTCTAATACTTATTTTTCAAAGAAATTAGGAGAGATTTGTAATCACTAGCCAAAAGATCCACTTAACAGTGGCCTATTTATTATAACACATTTATTAGAAGCTTATCTAGTAAACAATCCCAGAGAAAAGACAGACTGCTAACTACAAATACTTTGTGTTTTCTGTCTCCTCAAAATCTATCTAGGCAATTGTGTAGTTCTTCCCTCTAATGCTACAATAAATATGCTGTACTTGTTATTTAGTCCTTATTACGTATGGAGTCTCAGCTTTAATCTTCAGACTTAAGGTTTTTCACAAAGGCTTTATACAGTGGAGGAACAAAATTTCTTTACTGTGCTTTAAAGATCACAGAATTAAACTCAACAGTTTACCTCTATATGAAGGAAAAAGAAGGGTGGCATATATATGACAGACTACATAAAACACCCACAGAAACTTTAAACAATTATTTGAACACTGGTTTCATACTTGCTTGTAAAAAAAGATGGGGTTTATGTGAGAAAGTAAAATCAAGAATCATGTAATAAAAACTATTCTGCTACCAACCCCATCAGTGATCACACAGCTTTGGAAACAGCACACACAGCTCTTCAGCACAATAAGACCCTTTTGGTTTCGGAAGCACGCCTGCTAGCCTTACACCTATCAACATTAATTAATAAAAGACACATGGTGAAAAGGCTGAGAAGATAAACGTTGTTAGGCTCGACAAAGCAGAAGACTTGTCTAGTTCTTTCAGAAGGGTTACTTGCTACATAGCAGTAACTAGTCTTGGGATTAGAAGAGGGTATTAAAGTAACTAATTGGTAAACAAAAGTAGGTTCTTTCCTAATTTTTCATTATAGCATCTCCAGAAACATGAATCTCCTCCTCTAAATTCCCCCAGGCTTGCAAGCAGACATTGTAAGAAAAACCCTCAAGACTATTCAGCAGTCAGAATCATGCATTTTTAAACAAAAGCAAAAGCACATAAATAATTTTGGGTAAAAACTGCCTTTCAACTCAATTCAGAGCTGAATTTAAAATACTGATTTGGGGTCTTATTTTAAAAGGCAAGAATGGATCGGTATTTAGTTATCTTGCAAAGTCGATCATCACCTTCAACAGGGAGAATGCAGCCAACTATACATGGCTATTAACTTTGATACTGTTATTAAGCACCCTAGTAACATACTGCCGAAAGCAGGAACCTGGAAAAGGCAAGCCTTCCAAAGAAAAGATAAATATGAGCCCAATCTAATGACATTTCAGAACAAAGAACATTATAGGAAAAAGGATTCTCTCTGAGAGGAATTACTTTCCCATAACTAAAGATTTTCTATACATTTTTGTCACACTAAAAGCTTCTTAAAAAAAAACCCAAGTACTTGTTTTCAGGGCTTTGTGATTTTCATTTCTACTTGTGATAAGCAATTCCTGTCTGTGCCAACAAAAACTTAGATAGTAGCCTAATCACTTGGAGCATCAGCATATACAGAAGTGGACTGTGCAATTTGTACTCTTCTGAAGTTCAGCTTAAGACTGTGAGCTGCTGTTTCCTTTCCAAACTACTACTCTTCCAAGCACAAAATACCAGATAGTTAGGTTTATGCCTATTGTGTCAGCACTCTTCAAGCAACTCCATCAATTCATACAGTCATATTACATATTCCAGTCATATTACATATTCACATGCAGGCATCAAATAACAAAGGTGCCTGAGAAATGCTGGATATAGATTCATGTTCTTAATTTTATGACACAGAAAACCTTAGGTCCTGTAAAACCGATGAAGCTGAACTTTGTTTTTGTTATGCCCTTATTCTGTAGGTAGCGCTCTGATCTCAGAATATTTCAGTACTACTGTCTGGTTTGCAGTTATGAAGCCCTTTTAAGTGTGTTTTGCCAATTTTTGTGGTGCTTTAATGCAAAACTTACAATAAAGTTGGTGTGTGTACTTCTACTAAGATTAAGCCCAAAATGATATATAGTACTTTCATTATATCAATGGAGTGTGCCTTGTAGAAAGGTATTTTTTAAACATTACTTCTAAAGGTAAGAATATAGACATAAACCAGAGCACAACTTTTCCTCTTACAATCAGCCATATCTGAAGTCTTCAGTGTTGAGTGTTATAAAGATTGATTATCAAAAGCCCATTTCAATTAAGCTGTTGATGAAGCTTAATCCTGAATAGGGATTTAGAAGTGAAGCCATTATATTCTTTCAGTTAAACATAGGTTCAGAAGAAAAAAAACAAAACCACAAAAAAACCTGTGATGCAGACTGATCCACAGCTACATATTATACATAGATAGAAATGGAAAAGATGTAAACATCTAAGTTAAGTCTTAAAAAAAAAAGTCACATATCACATTGGGCATTTTCTGTATATTTAGAAATTCTAAAGTGCAATAAGGATTTTTTTTTTTTTAAACTAAACATCTATGCAATTTGCACAATTAGTTAGTTTATTAAAGCACAATATGTCACATATTCATCTTTAAAAAACTTTTTTCTTTTTGAAAGTGAGCTGCAGACCTCAGTTCCCAATCTATATTACTCAATTTCTGGCTAACTAGCCCTGTATGTTTTAAAACAACTACACTCATCTAGGAGTATGAAGAGAGTCAAAATTAATGATATGTGTTCAGAAGAGGGAAAACCGAACAATTATCCATCAACTGAATATGTAAACAATCTACAGGAATTCTGTTACGAAGAGTCTTCCTCTACAGGTCCAGATGCAGTGGCTGCCATAAACTTAATCTGGTACCCTAGACAGCCTTATCTCTTCCAGACACCATAATTGCAGACTGATCATCTCCTAACATAGGCTGCAGCAGTTGACTGTAAAGTTCATGTGTACTTGCTTCCTTTTCTGATCTTTTTTTGTCTCAGATCTGTATTGATTCTTCCAGTATTCCAGAACTCCAGGATTTTACCCTTCTGATTTTCTCCCCTGTTCCACTGGGGGGAGGGAATGAGCAGTGGTGTGGGGCTGAGCTGCCCACCAGGGTTATCCCACAACCACCATATTAAAATAGATCCCTTTTCTAAATGTCAAAATTTGATTCTATTTCTGATTTTAATTATGAAATAACCATTTCCCTTTAGAAGCCTCTGAACCTATGAAAGAGATTTACTACTGCTGTCAAATATCAACCATTAAGATAGTTCATAAACAAGGGCAAACCATCATGTTATCAGCACTCTGGCTCTGTCTTAAAGCCCAGATTCTTTTGCTGCTGATCATGCAAAAGGAAATGTTCACTGTAATGCACTCCTAGAGACATCTCCTAGCCTTCCAACACCACCAACATTTTAACTGTTCTCAGCTGCAGAACATTTTAAAGTTTTATCTGATATGCTGCAGAATGACGATGAAAATCAGAGAAAAATATACTAATAAAAGAATTCTATGCTGAATGCATCTTTCATTTTTACATAAAATTTATACCAATATGAAACAAATATTCCCATGGGCTGTGCCGAAGAGCTAAAGAACTCCACGATAAGCATGTTTAATATAGAAATAATGCCCATCATGAAATTTAAAGTACAAAAATTACATAGATTCCCGAACCTTTAAGAAAGTTGCCAAGTTAAATCCACATATTCCAATTGCAACTAAGGCTGGAATACAAAATAAAAACACATCTGCACTATTTTTCTGTAGGCATTTATCACATAGGACTCTGGCTAAGTCTTTTGTGAAACCATATCCTGAGTGTTTTCCTTTCTAGCCACAAAAAGACAAGATGTTAATTTTCATCATTAGAATTACTTTGTGCCATTTCCCCTATATACAGCCTTTGGCATTAAATCACAGCAGATAGCTTCTCCCTCTTTATGGTATTTAGCCAAAGACAATTGTCCAAATTACCTTGTATGTTCTTACAATTAATTCACTTAAGTATTTCAATGAGGAATATGAGATCAAGTGATTTTTCACTTAAGTTCTTTAAAAGAAATATTATGTAAGACTGAGCATGTATCTCGTTAAATCTGCATTATCAAATATAGCTTTGATAATTATGCTCAGTTCCATAAGCTTGTTCAGGTAAAAAATATAAATGGTCTTTGATACATCTATTCTTGTATTTTTATACAGAACTGTGTGTTCTCTACTACCAGACAAAGCAAGTCAGCAGTGGTACATGCAAATATAACACAACCCTCAGCAGCTGCATAAAAAAACCCATTATTTGCTTTTCATAAACTACACACTATTCAAATTCCATTAATTTCTATGGCACACAATAAAAAGGTTAATAGGTTGTTAAATGTATACACTGCCATTTCTGTTCAATTTCCATGCAATACATGCAGCTAAACAGAACTCAAGCAATATGTTCTGTAATTCATAGCGTTTAAAGAATAGCAATTCTTACAATGCCAGTTAGATATGAAAAACAAGAACCTGATAAATCCATTATATGGCAATAAAAAGGAAGGGGGAGGAAGAAAATAATTAATTACCTCATTATTCTATCACCTATCGCTGTTCCTCTGATATTATATCTAGTAAAGGGAACAACAACTTAAGTCATTCAAATATGCTAGGTATCAAGTTTTTAAAAGGTTAGCATATACTACAAAATGTGTTCTATGTATTCCAGCTGAGAAGATTCCTCCTCCTCAGTGTGTTAGTATATGAAACTACTTTGATTTCAGAAAAAAATAGTATTCAGATTACATAACAGTACACACAGTTGATCTTATAAAATGCCATATTTCTTCACAAATCATAGCAGAAGTGGAACAGCTGCATAATCATTTCCATTTTACATTAATATTTGTTTGAAATTTTAACCTGCTATTTTAACATTTTCCAGGCTTAGTCTCTGCTTGCACATCAGTTTCTGTCAAAGTCCAAACAAAATTAATTCAGTCAATTAAGTAGGAAAGCAGCCCTTGGAGAGTTGTTTTGACTTATTTGTGAAAATTAAGATCAATCCATTAAAAACTGCACTCTCTGTGCATAAAGAACATTCATTTTGCATAGATTTCCTTGCCCCCCTCCCCCCTGATTACAAAGTATGGTGCTAAAGCAAGCTATATTATCTATCTCTGTTCCAACTAAATTTTCTGGATGTAGCAAATTTTAAAGAAGATATGCTATATGCACACATTAAGATTTTAAAACCTGCTTGTCTCCATGTATTTGTAAGAGAGGGAATATTTTACTGTGATTTCCATAAAACGGCCTAAAGGTTATTTTCTCTGATGAGTATCCAACTAAACTAGTCTGCTGTACAGAACAGGTTGGTTTTTTGTGTTTTTTTTTGTTTGTTTGTTTGTTTGTTTTTTTGTTTCTTTGTTTTTACAATTTATAAATATTCTGTGCAATTTGTTATACATTTTGTTCAAAAGAACATGTATTGACTAATTCAATGTCTATAGAAAAATTAAATAACTATTTAGTTTCATTTAGAGACTGATCTTCACTATTCCTATAGTGATGCTCAGTGGTTTAAAGAAATGCTACAGAAAAAAAGCTAGATGTCCCATTCCCAATTATTTCTTTGAAAGCAATATCCTTCTGTGTAGAAAACACTCTTCGCTGATTCCTAGTCAACATTCAGGTGACTTAGCAATTTATGACCTTTCTACACCTTTTGCTGTTACTATTCTAAGACCTTTTAAAAATAGTAAAGTGGGTGCTAACTTTTTCTATCTGTTCCATACTCTTTCCTGACTCTTCAATTTCAGGTTAGTTGGTGAGAAAATATATATCCTCATTGAGTTTTAAGATTTTTCAGCATCCACAAAAAAACAGTATGTCCATCGTATCTATTCTTAGATTATGTAAGAGAGAGAAAAGGACCTAATTCTCAGTTTGAAAACACGATACTCTCCTTTTATTTAACCGCAGGGACCATCAACAGAGCTATCAAAAGGGTATTTCTGCCATTTGTTTTCCTTAAGTGGAAGTTTAAGATTGTGATTTTAGAGTACAGACTCAGAAGTCTACCCTTCCTTTCTCAGTGAAGAAAGTTATACTTTACAGTGCGAAAATTACTCTGAGACAGCTTCCTTTATCTCCATTTCTCAGACTGTGCAGTTTCTCCTCAATATAAAAAATAACTAGTTATTAGGTATATAAAAAACACAACCTAAAGAAAAATAAAATTGATTGTAAATAAAACAAGTAATGTTATATTCTAGAAAAGGCTTATAAACCTAACAACTTTTAGCATTCCATTTCAGAAGGTTATAGCCTCTTTTTATTATTTTTTTCCCTAGAGAAAAATTAAAATTAAACATGTGTTGTGCCACTGCATAAAATAGGCTCACTAAAGGTAGATCCTTGCAGGCCAGCTTTATAACCTTCTCCAGAAAGGAAAAAGCAAACAAATAAAAAAGCCCCAAAGCAACTCTCCCCTAGATATTCTAGAGAGATAAAAAACCGCTTTATTACTTCTATATTAATGCCATTAATTATCTTATAGGATGACACATTGGAAACCGAATTATTAGATAAACTTGAGAAATGAGATTTAGTAAAGCAGGTGTTAGGTAACACAATTTACTAAGTGAGAAAAGAGAAAATGTAAGCCTATGGGAAGCATACTGGTGGAGTTAAGCACCAGTCTCGCACACAATTTTGTTTAATATATTGCTAATAGTCTTTGAGCAAAATACAGGAATGTACTCATGCAGTGCATTGAGGACGTGAGGCTGGGTAACTTTATGAATATAAGATCTTGAGAAAAAGAGGTGGGTAGAAATTCAGTAATATAAAATTGACAGTCAGACTTCTGAGCTTCCTTCTGGTGAAAGATAAGAACACATCAATTAGAACTGACAAAGTAGGAAAGACTTCAGTATGCTAACTAATCTTGTGTCTGACCACAAGCCACCACCATGGGACAGGCATAAGCAAGAGAGGAGAAGGATATAACTACAGCTCCCTTGTCTCTCATAGAATCTTCATTAGATCAAGAGTAACACTCAAACCATTAATCCTAGCAAAATCCAAACAGTGTAGTGTGCATAATTCTGGTCTACTATATTCAGAAAAGAACTGTAACATGGAAGAGCACAAACATGAACCATCACGATGGCAGGAAAACCACAAAGTTTTACTGCTAAAAGTGAGAAAAACATGGCACTGAGTCTAGAGAGACAAAAGCTGAAAATGGACAGGGTGAACAACATTCAAATGATAAGCACTGGGCATGAAAAAATTATTTCAGTCAGAACAGTATGTTAGCACAAAACATAATGACTAATTTTAGTCAATTTATACCTATGACAGCATCAATGTTTTGTGGTAGCTTCCCACTAGTTATGGGGCCAGACGGATTTTATATAACTTTGATCAGTTTACAAAAGGGATTATGTGCTATAACAACTGCCATAGTAGTAGCAGAGAGGACTTCCAGATCCTTACACTTTATTTCATATGAGATATATAATTTTAAAGCTGTTATGAACACCAGTGCCTGTTTTCTCTCCAGAAATCCAAATCCCTTTCAGCACACATATATAGGATGTCTTACTTTTCTTCAGTATCTCAGAGAGCATTTAGAAACTCCTGAAAACTGAAGAATACGAAGGACCGCCATATAAACACATATGACTGCTCAGAATTTGAACTGGAAAACTTCACTGCTTGCACACACACAAAAGCAGAACAAAATGAATTCTTCAGGCATTAAACCTGAATAACGAAAGCCTGGGGGCAATCCTAAGCCAGTATCGACTACACAGAAACTTTTGTTCAGATTTTATTTGGGGGAAGACTAAGGGAGCAGGGGGGAAACGTGAAAAATTTTAATAATTAATTTAGTTGAATGATCTTTCCAATATGATAAATCTAACTGCTACAGGAAGAAATCTCACAGCACAAAAAGAAGGCAAAAAGGCACATCAGATGAAGTGTGGCTTCATTTAAGATGTCCCCACTTAGTGGGAAATTGTAACACCTATGAGATACCTGGAACTGTCATTCTTATTACATTACTACAAAAACTATGACACTGTAGAGACAATATTAGGCGCATGAAGAGAAGCTAAAAATCCTGCTTGAAAACAGAAATGGGATTAAAATTGCAAGGCTTTTCACAGCTTGCTCTTCAATCACTAGATCTTAATGAACATTGATTTTGCAGTGGAAACTATTACTGCCATTAGATATTTATCTACAGTTACTTAGTATTGCATGAGAAGTTAATGGATTAAGACAGAATCTGTACATGTTGGCTTTTTCATAAAACTGTTACTCAGTGAGAAGTACTCACACTATGTAATAAGCAACCAGACTGTTCTTTTTTGTCACTACTGACAATGTGGTAGCTTATGATTTTGGGGGGTTTTGAACTGCAAATTACTCAAAACCTTTTCTATACACAGCTATTATTAAGTTCCTTCTGATTTCCTAATGAATCCATATTGCAATACTTCCTGTAAAGTATTTGCACTGTTAGTGTAAAAAATTCAGAGCAAAATAATGCTGCCTTTGAACAGGATAGGAGTAAAGCTAAGGCATCCAATAGTTATAGCATCTAAAACAAGTAAAAAAGGTATTTGCTTAAGTTCAACAATAGAGATGTTATTTGAATAATTATTACAGCTTTTAAAAAGTCCAAGAATTGAAATTAGTGAACAAAGGTATTAAGCCAGCAATACCAAATTAAGGGCTAAGTTTACTGAATAATCAGTCAAGTATGTAGAGCTGTTTATATTTTACAAGAAAAAAAAATACACAAAGCTTACTAAATGCATTTTTCATTAATGACAGCTAGTAATCTACCTTTTTTTTTTACTGCCATACATACTGATATTCAATAATCAACAAAATGAAAAGGATTATAGAGTTTCTCCTTCAGAGAAAAAGAAGTAAGATTGAAAAAAATTAAACACATCAGTCTTAATGTATGTACTACAGACACACACAGCATTCCTGAACAACAGAAGTTAAAAGCTCTTGCTTTGCTAAAGTAAGAACTCCTGAATTACAGTTGAAGGAAAATGTATGTCCCTGTACACAAATGAGCTTCAACTGCAGATATTTAGCACTGGGGTATTTAGCAGGCAAGAAAAAAGCACAACAGGTATGAGATCTGGAGGAGGTTTCCTGGCTAGGAGGAAAAATATAGCTATACATATCTTACATATAGAGAAAATTAGATGCAGCCATCAAACTCTTGGCTACTTGTCAAACAACAACTTATTTTAATTAAGGATATGAGGCATGGGTTTTTAGATCTATTGAAAAAAAAATAAATAATTGTGCCAAGCAATAGCAGAGAAGTATTCCCCTAACCTGTGCCCTGGTCCTCCTCGATACCTTGCCCCTGGGATGAGAACAGGATCATCATCACTATCATCAGTTTCTTGGAGAGCTGAGGTTCTGGTAGAGGACTCATCAGGAGTTGCAAGCCCTGAGGATTCTGGGTGTGGCTGAGGTTCATCATTTACAGCAAGTAAGTTGGCAGTGGATTCAGTACTTTCACTTGAAATTTCTTGATTTGCACTTTTTTCATAGGAGGCTTCTTCCTCTACATTTCCAGAGACAGCATCAACACTGGGGCCATTTTCTTCTGGCTGGATTTCAGAATGCTCAGAATCGGGTTTATCCAATACAGCTAACAGAAAACAATGTGGAAACTAAGTCACAGCATTGATGATTATAGCCTATTTTAGAAGGCATTATAAACGGTCACAGTATTTAAATTATGCATACTGACTTTATATTGGACATTTTTACATTGGACATTTTTCATTCTTTACTTCTTCCTATAACTATAGTTGAAAGAGTATAGCTTCATACTTGCTTCTGTTGTCTCCACGGTTTCATCTATAGTTTTCAGTTCTTCAGCATTTGCATCTTCCTTGTGAGATTCATCAGGAACCCCTGAATTAAACAACTTAATATTAAAACACATGATTTCATTTAGACACGCATCTATAATGTAAGCAAATCTAAATGATACTAGCATTCCTAGATCAAACCAATCAAAGCAATCCCTGCCAAAGTTCACATGCCACTTTACTGAAATCTCAGACACTAATTACAAAGTCAGTATATATAATCCTATCTAGTTGCCCAGGTCAATACACTAACAAAGAAAAAAGCATTTCTTTCTTGTTCCTTAATATCCTATGCTTTAACTGCAAAACCAACATAATACTCTTTAAACAGATGATCACTTACTGGAAGCTACTATTTCTGAAGACAGAAATTAAGTTATCTCTTTATTAAAAGCGATTATTGTTTTAAAAATCACTTCTCTGGAACCAGTCACTCGACTTAACTGCCTTTTTGGCAATGAATTGAGCAAGACTACAGCATGTAACAAAATACACTGAAAGCTTGAAAGAAATGTAAGAAAACACCTAGCACTCATTTACAACCACAAAGAGCAGTTTTATTCTTTGATACAAACTGGGGCAGAATATGTCCTTAAGGAAAAATAATAAGGGGCTTAGAATTGAAAACAGGATAAGTTAATTTTGTTTATATTTATTGGCATTTCAGGTTGGTGTCTTTTCCTTTCCTAAAAAAAAAAAAAAAATAACGTTCTGTTATGGCTATATTCTGCCTTCATACGCACATGTATGAGACTCCCATTGTGTTTGATGGTAGACAGAAACATATGACAGCAGAGTTTTTACCTTAACATCACTGAAATAATGCTATCTTACTTGTTTCTTCATCTTCAGGCCCTGACCCTTCCGAGGCTTTCGTTTTTACAGAGTCTTCTTGGTCTTCAGTTTTGCAATGACTTCCACTCCCTCTAGAGCTTGAATTTGTGCTGCTCCTGCCAACATAACATGCAAAAAAGCTCCAAATCTTTAGAAATAATGTAAATAGATAAAATCATTGCAATAGCACAGCCTGACCACCATGATCTTCCTCACTGCAATCTCAAAATTCAATAGTTCCTTGGATAAGCTACAACTAATTACCCTTTACGGTAATTCCAGAATTCTCTTTTATTACATCCATCACTACTCATCTCACACTATTCCTCTACATCACAGAACCCTGTTCTCTCCTTCCTATCTTTTACATTTTTTAATTTTAATCCTTTAAAGGATTTCTTCATTGTTTTTCAAATTGTTGTTAGAACTCCAAAGGATTTGCTCTCTTTCACTATTTGCACATTTTTATGTGTATAAATTGTCAGAGATCTTATTAAAGATATTACAATCTGTCAGCTGAGCACTAATGCATTATCTTATCCTGTCCAATACAAAAAATGATTCAGATAAAACCTTCCAGGTTCACCATTGACTATCATTCCTGTACCTTTTGAGGAATGGATTTCTGATGTTGGTTTTCAGTCCTCAAGGTTTTGATATTTCTCAAGATTTACTATAAGCTGGTACTTAAGATTTACTCCCCATTCATGTTTAGATAATTATTGTGGAAAACCAATTTCTGTTTACAATAAGGAAATTTACTCCACAAGAAAAATGCAACATTGCTGTTCTGAATGTCATCGAAACTAATGTTTTTAGACTGTCTAGAAAAGACTTTATTTTACAAAATGTAAAGTCCTGTTCCTGAGCTATCCCATTCTCTCCTGACCCACATCTATGTTGTGGCCTCAAACTGGACAAAAGTGGAAAAAAGTGGCAAAATCACTGGACAAAAGTGGAAACAGAGATGAGTTATTAGAATTATAAGCATGATTCTCAAGAATTTAGAGCATATTGTTACAAATACCTTCCTACATGTGCATGCTATTACTATTTTATATGCTACATTGCTAGAAGTAGCACAAATCATGCTTAGTCTTGATTCTTAAGAATCTAGTCTAGACTTCAGTCTAGACTTTTATTTTTACATTAAATATGAACGCCTTTACTCATCTTGATGAGCAATATTCTGGTTCATTGCTGTACTGGATTTGGAGAATGTAGACAATTTTTGCTAGCCCTTACAGTATTTCTTCTAAATCAAGGATTTTCAGCATTATTTCTGAATGGATGGACGAGAAGGGTACTGCTATATGTGAAATTGAGGATTTTATTATTTATGCCTCATATGATACAACTGCTTTTATGAACTTAAATCACAGTCTAAGCACTAGGATTTATATAAATATCTATATATACATATATGGGGTTTTTTTACTTAGGAATCTACTTCCTACCTCAATGCTAATTTATATCCATGTTTTACTCTGCTTCAGTTTTTACTTAAACGTTATTTTTCACACAGGCAGTTACACAAAGAGGATGTTTTTGAGAGAGCAAAATAACAATCTGGGCTTTTGTTATACTAAATATACTATGTGCTACTCTCTGCTCCCATAGCAGGCTTTCCGTTTCCCCAGTTCTCCATATAACCCTTCTTTGAACCTTTGCCAATTTGAATCAGTTTTCTTGAAAGTATGAGGAAGTTTGCATGCAGCATTCTAAGTCACAAAGCAAAGCTGAACTGAGCAGCAGCACTAACAATTCTTATCCTTGGCTGAAGTCTCCCAGACGGTGGGAGGCTCCCAGTATGATCTAGAATCATACTTGCCTTTCTATAGCTGCATTATATTGAAACAGTAGGTCCGTATCTTCCTCCATTTCATTTTCACAACACTCCCAACTTTTAGATTAGGCTTTTGTTATTTGTCCTCAACTGCATCATTTTGTTATATGGAATTGCATCCTACTTTTATTACTCTGTTCTTTGGCACAAAGTTTTTAGTTAGTCTCTGAATTGACAACGCTTCGCAAGTTTGTCCCACTAAAAAATGCTTCTTCCTCTCACTACACACACAACACTACTACAAAAGCTCCATTAAGTTAGCTTACCGCCATGTTTGGTTTTGTTATTGATCTATCTGTTCTACTTTGAACAGAAGTTCAACATGCAGCAAAAGAATCACATACTTTCTGGAAATCCAGTTGGTTTCTCTCTGTTACAACATGTATCTTTCTAGAACCCATTATTCTGTTAAATAAAAGGTACTGAATTGTACACATTTCAGTTCCCATAATTTTGGTTTATTTCCCATGCACTGCTCGTTTTAATGTCTTTCTATCAGAACTGTCCTAAAGCCTTGAATATCTCTATTACTAGCCTTAAAAGATCATGACGTTTAGTCCTTCATTCTCCATCGGCATTGTTTTTCACATGTCATTCATATGGTGCTAACCGTTGGCCCAAGAGACTAATTAAAATACTTGCTATTAGGCAGAATATTTATGTGAAGTTAAGTTTTACTAGTTTTCACTTGGTGTTTACTTCCCCAATTACAGATTTTTGTAATGAGTACCCTTCCTCATCTCTGTTCCCTCTACACTATACTTTATTCTTAATATTGTTTTTGAGGTGGTTGTTCATTCAAATTTTCCATCTTCAGAATCACTTATATTTTACATTTCTGTGATAGAGTGGTAGTAATATTTTAGTATGGCACCAAAAAAATCCACTAGAACACATGGACAAAACATTTGCTAATGCTCTGTTCCTCTCATTAAATTTGCCTATCTTAAAGCAGTAAACAAAAATGATTACAAAGCTAAATGCAGAATTAGTTAAAGGCATCACAGCAAGCCCAATTATTTCAAAGCTTGGTGGATCTGGACTTTATAGAAATGAAGTCTGACAGACTGGCTGAACATAACTGTCACAGATTCACGTGGGCAAAGTCTTCATTATTGTAAAAACACGCAGATCACTGTTTAAAGTCTCCAAACTGCTATGGGGAAGGCATATGTTTTATGTCTAAAGCCACAGCACTTAAGAGTAGCTAAAAGTGGTGTGTGGGTTTTTTTCCTCTACAGTAACAAATGCCAACAAGTACTTCTACTTACTGCATTCTACAATAGTTTGGAAAACATAAGCGAAGGAACAGAAGAGGAGATAAAATAAGAATTGTCTTTGTTTTGGGAGATCTTAAAATGCTCTAGTCATAGACTTTGATACAAAACCAAATAAGTCGGCCAATTAAACAGTATGTATTTATTATCTGAAAAGAATGTCATCACTGTAATATCTTAAGCTATCCACAAAGTTGATATTTTAATCATATGCATTCATCAAGCCTCCTCAGACACGGAAATACTAATTTCACTATTTTACAACTCAGAAGTTGTGCAATAGAGAGACTAATTTGCAGAATACCATGTGAGAAGTCTGGCAGAGCAGAGAATTTAAACTTAAGCACTAGCCCCTAGACCACCTTTCCATCACTATTAGCCTGCTTTATTAAGACAGTGAACACTAAGATTATGCTAGGGCTTGATGAAGACAGCATGTTTTTATGTTAACTATGTTAACATAAAAAAGATTCACAGTAAGTACCACAGAAAGAACCTCTTGCATGAATTTAACGTTAAAGTATGACTGTCTTCTGTTCTGAATGTATTAAGGACTACAACCATTTCAAATTGTCTATATACACCTAAAAAGATACATATACCATACAGAAAAAAGAATTTATCTGTATCTATGCTAGATGAGTGTTAGTGATATGTGTTGATCACTAATCAGTCAAAATCAAAATTGACTTCTTACCACTCATCAGTGAAGTCCAGTTTTATTGTGCTTGTAGTCGTTCCTTCTGTACTGTAGTGCAAACTTAAAACTGGTTCACCTGTTCCTGTTCGTGGTTTATCATTCTCTGTAAATATGGGGTTGATAAAGTTTGTATGCGCATCAGTAATATATATAAATCTGTTATAATTCTGAATATTTGTTTAATTATCACACAGAAGTGAAATGTGGTAGTAACATGTATAATATATATCTAAGATCTCTTATAACCCAAGCATACAGTTAACGAGTTTCAGAGTAAACACACCAAATTTGCAATGCTTTAAAAATGGCCTAAAATTATTTGTATTTCTAAGAGCAAACAATGAAGTTGCAGAATTATTTACCTGCAGGTAAATAAAATTGCATATAAGGATGTGTACACACAATATTACCCATTATAAGCAGATCCCTTTTCTATCAAGTATATTAATCATAATATAAAATGTTTTTAGAAATGGAGCTAAGTCTTTTTGCCTCGGTAAATACACACAAAACAGAGATTATAAGATCCAGACAAATCACCATCCACTTTACATTCGTTCTTCTTTGAACCCAGTCAGCTAGCAATATCCTTAGACCTACTGTAAATTGTCAGCTAGTTGTCATAAAAACACTGTAAATTCATGTTCTGAAGGCTTCAGGTTTAAAAAAAACCTTCCACATTATAATACGTGTAAGGCAGAAGGGGAGTATTTGCACAACAAACTCTTCCTGATGTTCAAAAGCAATGAAAGTGAAACAAATTGAGATCCAATGCATATATAGCTTTAAGGAAGCACAGTGGGCTCCTTTGAAACTGAACTGCACAATAATATCCATCCATCCACCCCTTAGTAAAACTCAGTCACAATCTAGCTATATACATAGCACAGGTGCCATTAATACTGAAGCTGGGTTTGAGCAAAACTAAGAAGTTAATGGAAAGTACCATCAGATTAAGCCTCAGTAAGTGTCAGAGGTGACATTCTCTCAGAACTCAGACAGTTTAGTTATTATTAGGCACCAGTCAAATGACTCCTAAGTAGCCTGGGAAGTCTTGCTTTTCATGAACGCTGAGCTTTTCATCTCAGGGCTGTTTGAACAATAACATGCAATGTTTTCTTAGTTTATTTATAGAGCAATTTCACTACTGTTTATAGAGTATAGAAATTTGGCAGTACTGGCAGCAAACTGATACTTTTAATAAAGTGAAACCTTCAGATCTTCTTTGGGTCAACATCAATTAAGATCTAATGCTTGATTCAAGCACAAACCTACAGATTCCTCCACTAAAAAAGCAATTATTAAAACAGTAATGGCTGTGACAGGATACTTCTTTTTAAAAATACAATTAAGTTATAGGATTTATGAAATAGCACATAAGAATTTAACCTAATGATCAATGCACAAATTTTTAAAGTAATGACAGGCAGAAGCCCACTCCCAGTCTCAGAGCAGTGATCAGCTGCTCCAAAGAACTTTACATACATATTTCTACATATTCTGAAATTAAAAAAAAACCACAAACAAAACACAAAACCAACCAACCAACCAACCAAAAAACAAACAAAAAAACCCCACTGATCAAAACAAAACAAAAACCCTGTAAGAAAAAAAAAAAAAAAAAGAATGTGAAAGTGAATTAACCAATTATAACCATGGTCCTAATCCTACATAAAGCATGGGTATCATTCTATGCAAAGAAAATTCCATATCCCCTCTAAAAGAGCTATACTCTGGAGTAAGGATAAAACTGATCCAAAGGAAGGTTTCCTGTTCCTGAAATAAACTGAGTAAGAAAAGAAACAAATGCAAGAAAATATTTTATAGCTATTTTGAATGAAAATTACATGTTCTTTCTTAACTAAACAGATGCTTTCTCTGGTTTTTGGCAATCTATTAGCAAGCAACTCTTAGTATAAGTCTGCTCAAAGCTTGAGCATCCCTTTTTAAGCAAGTATAAATACTGATCTTTCCAACATACTGCACAAGTCATCAGGAGCTGGATGCTGAAAGAGTGAAAAAAAAGACGATGTTGGAGAATTCTTTACCTTCCCTTTAAGGGGTACAGATAAGACATTATCTTTGCATCAGTAAGACAGATAGGTAAAGAAAGAAAACTTACTGCTTTCAGTTGTTCAAGACAGTCACGAAACAATGACTAGACTGTAATTTGATACTGCTATACAGCATCTGCTTCAGCACAAAACTAGTTAATGTTACTGACTAAAGTAAGCAAACACTGCTATGGTACAATGAACCCAATTGAATATTAGCCTTGTCTTATAAAGCTCGGATCATACTAACATAACAGTACTTTCCTGCCTTAAAATCTAAACATGAACAAATTTAACTGAGATGCATAAAGACTGTCCTCTACTCTTAGCATGGAAGCAACGCTCATATTTATTCACGCTCCAGAAGCTGGAACAATTGCTGTAGATTTTCCAAAGAGGGTACTAAGTAAGAAATTATTTTTACAAATTTCTGGAGACAAATACCTGTTAGAAACATTGTGAATTAGCTTTTTCTTAAATCTACAAAAACACAAGCTACAATTTGGATTGGGTTGGTTTCTTCTTTAAATTAGCTTTTGGGCATGAAATTGACACTAATAAGAACAAGGGACTTTTAAAAAGATGGATGAGACAAGAATCTGATATTAAACTGCACAGAAATAGTTGTGAAGGTTCACCATCTTATATTGAACTTACACTGCTAATGAAAGCTGAATGGGAACCTCTGTGAAGAAAGCTAATAAACTTTGCCTAGTACATAATTGAACATTCTTTTAGAGAAGACACATAAAAACCGAAAGTCATGAACTCTTTGTTTTCAAGAACAATGTGATTGCCAAAGACAATGAAGTACTGTTCTCTTTCACTGCTAAATTCATCCTTTTGGGTCAGATCTACTTCAAATTGTTAAAAAAAAAATGAAGGGATGAAAAGTTACACAACTTCTGTAATTTATGGGAGAGCTATTGCCAAAACTATTAATCTGATTGCAAGCTCCGGTATGGTAATAATTGCTTCAAAAGAAAGTTATAGCTTGCCAACACCTTACTAAACTCTGTTACAAAGTATCAATAACTTAAGTGTTATAAACATAACCCTGTGTGTCATAAACAACCCTAGCTCTGTCTCCCATGAAACGGTCCATAGGTGCCTACAGGAGGAAGATACTTCTAAAACATTGCCCTTAAAACTGGAGACAAAATTTCCTTCACAACCTTATTCTAAAAAAGAAAAAAACCCAAAACCCAACCAACCAAAAACTGACAAAACCCAATCCCCACAACTGAAAGCAATACTTCTTCCCTTAGAAAATCACCCTGTGCAAGTGGAACCTCAAAGACTGGGGCTCCTAACTATGAAATGCTAAGAGAGAAAGACAGATTTACAGATCGCATCACATAGTTAAAATAACATTGTAAGGAACTTCAAGCTTGTTTCCCACATCTCAAATGCTGTCCTATTCACTAGTCTATCAGCAGTTCCACCAGAAGAGGACTGATGACTTCTCATGAAAAGACTCCATAATGATTCCTATTCAGCATTAATCAGCTTTGTACATTCCAAAGATAAGGTGAAAACCCGAGGTGAGGTGTTTCTGAAGAGAGAAAAAAATTGATCTAAAGAGGAAAAATAAGCAGTGTATTTCAGAAAACAGGAATTCCATGGGAAGGCTTTGCACATGAAAATTCATCAGAAGCAACTAAACTTGGAGGGAAGGGTGGAGATTCCTTTATCTAGTGAGGAATGCTGACTGACTGAACAATGCTACACTGATACCAATCAGTATAAGGCACACCAATGTCTAAGGGAAGATAAAAAAAAAAATCAAATAATTCTTTGGAGTAGCCTAATCTATTGCCAAAGGCATACAGTATCTTTGGTCTAGATGACTCCTATACTAATTAGATGTAGTACTGCACTTTATTGAAGGAGGCAATACAGACCACATTGTGCTCTACAACAAAGCACAAGTCTGAAATTCTTGAGCTTGTACCTGCAGAGCTTACTATAGATCTAGAAAGCTCTATGTGCATACCATGAGCTTGTCTCACTAGGAGGCAGGGCTAATTAGCTGGGGCAAAACATACACCAGTATAATTTCTAGGACTAATACAGATTTCCTAATAAATTACCTTCTTTTCCAATTTCCCAGTTTTCAAAATAGAAGTAACATTCTATGTCTTTTCAGGCAGTTCTTAGACCCACAACAGAAAAACACTGCTTTAAAACAACCTGAGAACCAGTTTACCAATAAAGTCTGGGTTTGGGGCTTTTTTTGCATGTTTAAACACATCAAGTGGTTTTATGAGAGGAAAACTCTTTGCATTAGTCAAAGTAACTTCTTAATGCAGGAAAAAGTTACCAGAAAAGAACTCCCAAGAGTCTATTACAACTATGCAATTAACAACAACACTACACAAACTAGTTTTTAAGGCAACTGATCCTACTTGAAGAATAATATGATGCAGATTTGGGAACTGACTTCTGGGACTAAAATGTCTGGTTTTATCTTTGTTGCCAGACAGACTTAATTCACAACTTCACAGAACAATTTATCAGTTTTCCAAAATTTTTGCAATTTTAAGAACTTGAGTATAGACTTTGTGTTAATTCTGGTTTATTCTACTCTCATCAAACAATGTTTTATTCTGAGTTCATAGCAGAGAACATAATTAGACTACCAATTATAAGGAAGTTTTCCAGCTAAACCTGATTACTGGAGTGATGTAGACTACTGAACCATGCATAATTAGCAAATTTACACAGTGAGGTTTAAGACTATTTCATCACAAAATGTAATTCCACAAAATTAATCTATTTTGTCAATATAAAAGACAGCTTGATTTTTTTCCCCCCAATATTCTGACATCCTAAAACAAAGTATAATTTCAACAGTTGCCAAACAAACTACTTTTCAGAAATGGGTTTTCAAAAAGGCATCCTAGATGGAATGTGAAACAAGATGAAACAGCCAGCTCTTTTGTGGGATTTGAGCTATTAAATCTCTACAGAGGCTTTGATATGGAAGTAAGCATAATGCAGAGTGTATGGAAATCTATTTTTAAATTACCATCTACCACTCATTAATTATTCAGGCATAAACATTCACTACAGATGACATTGGTTCAGCTGAATAGGGTCATCTATGGCCAAATTCACTCTCACAGTTTGATGAATAATGGGCATAGAGAAAGCTCACAAGTATTTTTTCCACCACCAGCCCACAAGGCATCTACAGAGAGACGCTAGTAGGTGTTTAGAAGAAGGGGTAAACAACAAGGGGTTACAGAGGCAAGATGTACCCAAGTGCAACAGGTGCTCTTCAGTTACTCCAACTGAGCAGATATAACAAAGCTACACATCTCTCTTGCATAAGATAAATTCATTTGGCATTATGCAATGAAGTTACTTCAATCATGACATTTGCACTGTGATCCAAGAAGAACCATTCAGAAAAAGACTGTTTAAAGAATTAATTTTACTTTGCATTTAAAAAAAATAATAAAATTCTAAATGTCTGTAGAGTACATAAGACATTTGTTGTACCTACACTGAATGCATTTAGAACTGAGCATAGGATGGCTTTTGAAAACAATTAACTGTACTCTGTTACTCGTATTGAGAATTAAATAATTAATGAGTTTCCAGCAGATCTGCTTACAGAATTCTATTTTATGTAGATGAACAGCATTTTTAGACTGTTTATCATCATGAAAAGCAATTTTAAAAGGAAGCATTGCAATCAACTATGGCTGGGTATGGCGCATTTCCTGTCACACGCACCCTGTTGCTCATCAAGTGACATGGATCCAAGCTGTTTGTTAACCACAGAAGAAGGAGAATCTGAAACAAAAACGAGATTTCAACTTAAAACATAAGCAGCAGAGAACTGCACAGCAATGTCACGATCATATGTTAGTTTAAAATAAAAAATAAAAAGCAGCAACATAAGGAAGCTTTGGGTTTGTTTTACGAGCAGCCAGCCGTATTGCGTTTTCTAGGCATGACAGAAGCAAAGCCACTTGTTTCAAATCATTATGTGCTTCTTTAGGTAGTCATTGAACAGCCTGCAGCTTGTTGACATGTTGATATTAAAAATGCCTGTTCATTACCAAGGATTTTACTATGCTCTTCAAATTTCTAACATGTCAGGAAAAAACACTGAAGAGTTATGACTCTTAAAGCCTTTGCTCCAGCTACCAAATGACAGCAGTATTTCAAATCACGTGCTAAATGTGAATTTCAGAATATCGATACTTCAACATAAAATACTCAGTGGTGTACCAGGATCTTCAGTATTTATACCTATGAGCATAAAACGTAAGAGACTGTTTACAGTGTATAGACTGTTTAAAACATTGAAGCACCAAAATACATCCCACTCATATATTGATTTCAGTAGTTCTGCATTCACAGAAGCTATGCCTCTGTGGCATCTGATGACCAAGAACATGTCTACATGACAGTACCACACCAGTCAGTCTTTGAAAAACCTCATGTAATCACAGGAAAAAAATACCCAAATCCCCAGAAGTGCATTTTTTTTTCCCCACTAGACACTACCAGTTATAACCACCACCAGCACTACATTCACTGTGCAGACAAGTGAGAGATGCAAAGTTCAGTATCTTCTGTGACTCTGTTTTCCTTGTCACTTCTGAAGAGCACAGGTTACGATGAGCTGGCATCTGTAAATTAGTGCAGTATTTCAAAACTATTGGCTAAGTTACCACATCTTGGTTCCACTTGTTAATCCTCCGTTATAAACAATTTCATGCTAAGCTAAAAGTATTTAATATCCTGTATTATTAGCTGACACAGTCTGCCAACATCACAGCATGCTAGAGGAATCCTAACAAATTAAAAACCTATAAAAGGAAAGCAATTAAATAATACATTCTCTCCTATAGGAAGCTCACTTCCAGGTTTGGGCAAGAGTCACCACCATGATTTATTTTGCAGTACACCAAAAAAACTGCTAAACCAACAAAGCTGATTCAGAAATATATCCTCAAATAATACGTCATTGACAACCCTTGGTACAACAATCAGTGTGTTCCTTTGCTACACTGACACCTAGAGTAGGTGAGGGGCCAAAGAGCCAAGAACAGAGACCAGGAGAGACCATGTCACTAAGGTGAGCTTAGTGTATTTTGGAGGCTGGCCTGTTTTACTAACTGACTTTATCTAGTTTATTTTCAGAACTAGAGAACATAAAATTGGCTTTATTTTGTCTTTGTCTTCATTCAGCCATGCCCATGCCTTGCACCAAACGCATCTAAACCAGACCACAGAATTTGTCATCAGATTCAGATGAGATGTAGCTTTTCAGACTTGTAACATGAATATTTTTCATTTTCCCAAACTGGAGTGTGCTCTACATATGAATTCTAATTTAGAAGAGAATTATTTACAGCAGAGTTTTTTCAGTGAAGTAGTAATTCACTTTTTAGAATGTAAATCAGGGTGCATTTTTACACCAGTTTTTTTTTTTTCACTATGTCATCACCTGATCTACTTGTAATACAACTGACTCAGCACAGGAATCAGTACACCTCTCTCGAGGACAGGCTGGCTTTGATCACTGACTCACAGTTAAGAAGCTCATGACTGGGATTAATCTGTATCAAAAGTGCTAAGTGCAGAGGAGGTCTTGGACAGCAAGCTGAGAAGCCTAATGACAGCAGAAAGTGATTCTCAATTGTGCTCTGACCTTACACTCTGATTCTTCCTATAAGCTTATATGTCCTTTTTTATAAGGTGCATCATCCTGCCAAAGATTTCACTTGGCTGGAAAAGCTAATCTCATCAGTTATTTAATTCAGACCAAGATGAACAGAAGAAATATGACTAAACTAAAATATTTTAATTATAAACATAAGAAATTTCATTTTACTACCCTTATCAGCATTTCTAAGTTTTATTAAGACCTCACATTATACAACAGTAAGAAAAAGTAGGTTATGTTTTACCATGTACATTCAATCACAGTAAGTGAAAATGAAGATGTTTCCAGCTAGTAGTCCATGCCGATGTAGGCTTAAACCTTCCACATTCCACTTTTATTGACATCTTCTCACAACTTCACGAATGCATTTCACTTGTAATATGAGAATTTTTAAAGAACATATAGGAAGCACCCTGAATATTTCAGTTAACATGATTAAAACTGCTCAGTTTGTAGCAATTTTAAACTCACTTTTTTTCCACTTTCAGGTCCCCTCAAGCCACAGATCACCAGTACCCCTTCAAGTGGGTCTGCAGTCTGGGAAATAAACACGACCATGAAACCAGCCTAGAGGAGTTCAGGTAAATGCCTCTTTTTTTAATATATGGCTTTGTTTTGTAAAAATTCTTAAAAAGTACTTTAATCATTTCTGATAAAGACTTTGAAAAAAGCATTACCAAAACTGGGCCATATAGTTAAAAAAACAAACAAAAATCCAAACTCTTACCTGAGCCTTAACAGGCTGGGTCTACATCTCAATGCAGTTCACCACTGGTTGTAATGTCACCAGTACATTCTAAACTGGAACACCACTTAAAGAGGGAACTGGAGATTCATAAATTTGGGGAACCTCAAACAGAAAATAGAACATAATTTTGAAATCAGTTATACACTTAAGGGTTTTCCTACAGTTTGGGCAATCAGCACCTGACTTCACCAAAATACTGTTTTTATTGCTATCTCTATTGTTTTGACCAAAAAAAATTTCCTTCCTTATATCATTATAACACCGGCTCCAGTGTGACAGTCAGGCCAGAAGCAGTGAGACCTGTTTGTAAAGTCCTAAACATGGTAAATATAGTGGACCTAAATATAGTGGACCTATATACTGTCAAACAGTATAGATTTCCGAAACAAACAAAGCTTTAAAAAAATAATAAATTAATGTTCATCACAGGTTCTGCAATACGTAAGCATACACATGTATCTTTATTTCCAAGTAAATGCAGTCTAAATTAAATTAATTTTTCCTCAAAAAAACCCATTTGCACTACTTCGTATTTTTGTGGGTAAGATTATGCACACTGACTGCTATAGGAAACCCTGATGCAAACCAATCTATAATACTGATTTTGTTTTTGTTTTTCACTTCAAGATCAGCTGATTCATGTTTCTGTAACTTCTCAAATTGCATTCAAGTCACTTACTCAAAAAGAGAAGTGATATAGGTAACAGCCATGCATACATAGCATATCAGCACTCAGCAGAGCAGCAGTAACAACCTGTTTAAAGGGTTTTCTTTTTTTGCAATTTTCATACAGTACATACATGTTGTCATAACTAGGCTTTGTTGGACAAAATACATAATAAATTTAAAAAAAATAAATCTCCCAAACAACATATACTAGTTCCCTAATTAAATGAAGTGAGTAATCGAAAAAATCGGAATCTAAAATCTAAACAAAAGCTTGAAGACAAAATACACTTGATGCATGCAGTATATAGCACTTCCAAAACTGCCAAATTTACACAATACTTATGAGATAGATCCTCTAAACCAAAGCCTCTTCTCCATCTCAGGATGAATTATCTTTTTCCTCAATGTCAAATCAGCCCACTGTGAATCATTAGTCAATTAACTCACTTTTACATTCAATAACATAAACTTTTGACCATACTTTTCTAAATAGTGAAGGTTAACTATCACAGAATTCCCATGAAACTATTATAAGACCTTACACAAGGAGACACAATAGCTACCGCATAGTTTAATTTTCTATTAAACTTGTAAAAGCTTCTAGCTCTTGATATTTTCTACTGGTAATTTCTTACACAACTGGAATATTTTTTCTCCGTTCTGTGTCTACAGCTACAATTGAGCTCCTGGGATTACAAAAATAAGGATTAAGAATAAAATACAGGTCAGAGAAATATCCTTAGTCTTATACTGAATTCCCAAAGAAATTGCAAGTGTAAATTATACAAATTTTGCCAGAATAGGGCCTGAGGACTTGCAGCCTGGGCCAGAAGCTGTGACATCATTTCAGATTTGTGGTATAATTTTTGTTCAAAAATTTTACAACTAGTATGTGCCTGAAAACTGAATATCTCTGCCTCAAGACAGAATATCAAAGTCAACCTTGCAAAAAAAGAGGGATTTGGTCTCTGCGTGGGAATTTTTTAAGAAACCTCCAAACAAACCACACCAATACCTAGCTCCGGCCCCACCCCCCAAAAAAAAAAAAAAAAAAAAAAAACTCAACAACCAAAATTAAGAACTTATTATTGTTGGAAAACAATTGTCTCTATGGAGGAGAAGCAAGAGACCAAAAATCTGCAGCACTGGATTTCCAAAGGAACAGATTTCCACGTCCAGAGTACAGAAATCTTAAGAAGTAGAAAATGCAAAGGTGATCTGGATTTGCCAAAGGAAATTAGTTTCATTTGTTCCCTCCCACAACAAGGCAAGGACAAAAAAAGCTTATGAAGCACAACAGGAATTTCTGGTATTTACACATAAAAGTCGAAAGGAAAAGGTAACAATCTCCTCAGATTTCTTGAGGACCAAAGCCATTAAATATTTAAATCAGAATTTGTTTTAAATCCACCATCTATAATGCCGAAGCTAACAAATTCCACCAATGAGACCAAACAGCAAAAATATATACATCCTAATGAGCTAGAGGTCAGGTAGTAAAACTGTTCCTCCTTCCTCTCCCCATAAATAAATGTGCTAAGCGAATCTACCCTTTAAAGCAATTACTTAAGTAAGTAAAACTTAAATTTGCAAATTCATTGTCAACACACAAAGAATGAGGTTAATATTTGAATACTAGTTTCCTCTAAGGCTGTGGAGGTATTGTGTGGTTCCCTGGTGATCCCAAACAAAACAACCAGTCTTTCCCATCAGTTCCCTTAAAATTCAAAGCATGTCAAAACTCAAAACTCCAAGAGGCAGTGATGGGATCCAAACTAACTACAATACAACTCTGACTCCCACTCAAAGCAATTACTTAGCTCAAAGCTTTAAATTTGTGTCAGTATGGATCCTACAGCAGGTTAATGCACAAGTGACCAGGAGTAAAGAATTACACTGCATCCTTGAAGGAGCACTAAGAAAGAGATGGGCGAGACAGTACCTAGTGAAACACAGACCAACACAGACTTCAGAAGTAGTAAAATATACAGATACACTTCCAGGTGAAAATTCTACAAATATGGTTGTAACAAAACTTTTTTTTCCAACTTCAATTCAGTGGGAAACAATTCAATAATAAAAAAAAATAATCTTAAGTCATTCTGAAAAGAAAATAGTAGATCAAGATCTATCGCATTTTAATAATTTTTACCTATGTAAAAATAATGTTTACCTATGTAAAACTATTTTTACCTCTATCAGTACATATATTTGAGTGAAAAAAAAACTGAAGTTCAGTTACTAGGAGGAAAATCAAAGCAAAACAAAACAAAACAAAAAATCTCAAACAAAAAAAACCAGTAGCTTTTTGGTAGTTTGTTTTCTGATTTTTTTTCCTCCTGTCAGGAAACTGCAGCCACCTACAAGAACTCTGCTACTTTTTTTTTTTTTATTATTCTCCTCCTACAGGTATCAGGTACCTAAGGCCTCCATCCCTAGCATAACCACACAGCCCTCCAGGACTTACTGGTTTCCAAACATTCTGAAAACTCACTGTAGAATTTTCTAGTGTGGGATGTTTGATTCAAAGTTTAATAACTACATATTGTAACTACAGCACTAGCCACTGCTATATCACATTGTTCTGTAAGGCTCCAGATAGACAGACAGAATGAATCACAGAAAGTCAAACTGTGAATGTATGACCCAATCCTTATAATTAATTTAGCCACACCTCAAGTCTCCCTGAATTTATCCATAGGAGAAACCTTGCTAAACATTAATTCTCAACACAGAATTTGCTGATTTTTCACATAGCATGCAGCTCAATCATTTTTATATTGTGTCATGACAAACTTTGCTTCAAGTTTATGCTTTAGGGTTTACCTCTATATTCATATGCATGTGTCTGTCTTGTCTCAAATATCTCTTACTATGAACACCTCCAAGGCTTTCTTGTAATAATTTTTAACCGCAATAAGACGAGAGAAAGAGGATGGTGAAGTGAAAAGTCACTCTGCTCAAAAAAGGAAAGCATATCTGAGGACTTTGGCTTCTTGCAAGTATTTTTACTATACTTACTATAAAAACATAGCATTTAAGAGTGCCAAAATTCTGTCTTACTGAATCACTACCCTGATTTAGAACATATGCTAAATGAAAGCCAAGTCTTAAAGGTTACTATTGGGTACCAATTAACACCAAAATGCAATTTCAAGCATGTAAGTACCTTACTCTATTCAGAACACAGCAATTTATAGCTCAACTGTTCTAACAAACATTGCACATACCTGACAACATGCACCTAGGAAACTTTCTCCACAGGCTATCATTTAGCTATATAATCCAAACATGTTAGATAAATTAAAACTGTCAATACTACTCTTTCCCTAACCATGTGATGATCACTACCACCACATGCAAGGTAAGACAAGCAGCAAATGCATTAACTGTCTTGTTCTGGAAAAGAAGCATCTCAGCAAACAGCAGCAGCACAAACTATAACTACTTTAGCTGCTTAAGAAACCTTGACAAATAACAACCTGGAGTGTTAGGGTCCTGTGTGGAGCCCTTAGAGGAGGACTGATCAGAGGAGGACGACTGTGGTGCTGAACCCTCAGCTAGCTCTCGCTGTCTCTGTTGTTCTGCCTTCTTAAGCCTCAGTCGCTGTAGACCCCTACGGATTATAGCTAACTCAGGTCCCATTAATTCTGACAGACAGCGAGGGAGGAGGGGGGAAGAAAAAAAAAAAAAAAGAAAAAAGTATGTAAAAGAAAGTAGCATTGAACATACAACAAACAGAAAAGGGAGGTAGGATAAGATGACTGACAGAGAGAAGCAACAGATACTAAGTGTAATTACAGTTAAAATAATTATGTAAGGAGTTTACTAACATCCAGAAATTATAAAATAAAATATTGACATTGTTTTTCTCTTCCTAAATGTATGAATGACATGACTTAAAAGTTCAGGATTCCTGTCATACAATACACTCCCTCCTCATCTCCAATGCTTGAACTATTTAACAAAAAATTCTTTAATGAAGATACATAGATCCTGACTGATTAAAAAAAAAAACAAAAAAAAACAACCAACCAAAAAAACCCCAACCCAAACAGAAGTATTCATTTTCATGTTCCTAACATAACAAATGAGAATATTCATGGTGTAAGGTTACACAACTGTGGTCTGCAGGTAAGTTTTCAAAATGAATGTGACAGCTTCCTGATGTGAAGAAAAAAATTTAGTACAATTTTGATCAAAACCAACCTGTGAAAAAAGTAAACTGCGGCTATGAAAATAGGTGGCAGAAGAGCATCTAACCAAAAATGCACTTTACTATGGACTCATTTTTTTATCTCAGGTATTCCCAGTAGGTGAGAAGTCAAAGCCTGAAAACACTATTTAGTGGTCCTACAGAGAAAATAATTTATTGGATCATAAACAATTCTTAGTACCATTCACTTAACAGACTATTCTTTCAGTCCCAGCTTTAGACACCTCACTCTTTTCATTAGTTTGATTTTATTCATTTGTCACTTATACCATGTTGGCATGTATCAGTCCACTGTCTGATTAAGAGTATGTTTTGCAAAGTGCTAAAAATTAGGTGTCCCAAATAATTTTTTACTCTTTCCATGCTCTTTGCAGATTTTTTCTACTTACACAAGTGCTCTATAGCAAGCACTTCTCTTAATACAACAGACTGTGTCTGTCTTAACAGTAGCTGAAGCACAACATTGATCTGAACCACTGCTGAACTACTCTCATCTATAATGTCTCTAATGTCCTTGGTCTAATACTACTTCTGGTAAATACATCTGTCAGCTTATGGTTGATGAGGAATAAGGAATAAGATACATTTCCTAAAAGGAATATGGCATCAAAGAGATTTGCTATGAAAGTTTTCACGCGCTGTGAACATTAATGGAAATTAGAACTCCAAACAGTCTAGAAAACACTTTTAAGGAATTTTCAATGATATCTAAAATTGCAGTTTTCATACTTGCTGCTGATTCCACTCAGTCCAGAGACAGTTACGTTTTAAGATGTAACAAGAAGTACAATTCAAAATGTAAAGAGGTAACTACTATTCTGAATATACTCAATGACAACACCTTTTAACACATTTCAGAATCTCTAAGAAAACGTTTATTTTGCCAGCAAGTGGAGTAAGGAAATAGAACTGGAAAGAAAAATAACAACCCAGCTATTTCCACTTTCCCATTCCCAAATTTAAAAGCTAAGTTACCACATATAATCAGAATATATATATACCAGAACACATATTAAGATTAAGCTTTGCCCTATCTCCCTCCCACTGGTCTCAATTTGTAGCTGGAGTATTATTTAAGGAGAAAAAAATCATTATTGTATTCTACAGTTTGCTGTATCTGATGTTTATTTGTGGTTCAAAATTACAGCAAAAAATTAATGGTTTTCACTGTTTGGGTAAGCATTGCAAGAAAATCTATTTCCTCCCCCNAGCAATGTTTCTGTTTCATAACTTAAAAAAACCAAACCTGCAAAACTATTCAAACGTACTGACAAGAACAGGCTACTGAGATTTGCACTGATCTCATTACTGGCAACTTAAATGTTTCAAATGTATTCTTTTAGAATACACAGTCTGATAGACTTATCTCAACAATCTCCAGCACTGAACTGTTTTTGCAGTGACTTGTTTTGAACACGTACCTTTTAAAAACACTAAGAGTTGAAGTAAGTTATTCAGATGTAGAAGATCAAATGCTCACCACATTGCATGCTTTTTGGATCACCATACCAACAAGATATTTGTATTATAATACATATGCAAGGTACTGCTATTTTAAAGACAGCATTACCGCCAGTGCCTGTGTTCAGTACAGAAATCTGTAGAAATGTTTTATGGAAAGCTGTTTATAAGTCATTTCCATTCTATAGTATGAATTTATGCTCTTAAATAAGTCATTAGCAAATGAAGATTATGGTTTTGGGTAACTCTTTGCTACAATATTCAAACTACCACCACTTTATGCAAAATGATGGCTGAAGACCTCTTGCTTTCCTTTTTCCCTTTTCCAGAATACCTCCTTAGTCATCCATCTTTTACAACACACCTCTATCTGGTCTGCCTATGCAACCCCACTGTATTTAAACTATTATTACCACTTTCCTTATCCTGTCACTCCAAAAAGCAGCAGGTTTTATTCACCTCTAAACGCAGCTAAGCAAACTCAGGGAATCCTGTTCTTGAAGCAGAGTGCAGTGTTTTCACATTTACAGGTTAGAGACTGAGTAAATAAAATCCCATAACTGAACCTCATGGGTTACATAAGTATACAGACACTGCAAAATGGAAATTCAGATTCGAGCCAACCTATTTATAAACCCACTGCTACTTCTCTGTCATAACCTGCTCCCTTTGCCCAAGAGCTTCCCCTTTTCCTGAACTTGACCATGTCACCCAAGACTTGTTTTACAATAACTTAAGTGTTTTAAAAACAGTGCAAAGGAGACAAGGTGCTTACTATGTATGCAAACTTGCAACACTATTAAATTTACTCAAACAGCTTAAAGATGACACCTGGTCCTAAGACTGACTGCATATAGCAATAAAGAATACCAAATAACGTTTTGTTCCATTGTTTGTTTCTGCAGGTTTGGAGTTGGAGGAGGTATAAGGGGCCTGCGGGTGGTGTGATGGTGATTTTTACTTTTTTATTTAATAAAAGAATCAGCAGCCAATCTGACATCCTGCTTAGATATAGTTAAAGAACCTACCAAACATGATACAGTAAATAAGAAAGTATCCACTGTCTGTCAACAAAACAACCACCAGTACACATTGGTAAACTGATTATATGGAGAATCTTAAATCCGAAGCAACACTGGGAAAAAAGTAATGCTCTTAGAGTAGAGCTGAATCAAGAAATAAAAACTTCAACTTCATGCTAGCAGAATAAACTTTTACTTAGAAATTCAGACAGATTCAGAGAAAAATACTTTTCCTAGTCAGCATATATTCTTTAAAATGCAGGATAGAAAAATGCATCGTAATTCCAGAAATGCTCTTTAGTGCATTATCATTATGCAACCCACAAAACTTCAATGACTTGAAGCAATTATTTTTAATACAGAATACACTCTCCTGGCCCCTGTAAGCTCCAGAATATACCATATACTTAAAAAAAATAAGTAAATAGATAAAAATAAACCCTTGGTAATGTTATGCGTGTTCTTCGGTGGCTATACTTCTTCACCAAAGATAGCAGCAGCTAAACTTACAGTGGGTTACACTGAATTAAGAGTAGATACCTTAATTTTTTTGTGTGCATTTTGTGTGAAAAAACTTCAGATTGCAGCAAGCTGACACCAATACTAATAAAAATTGTAAGTGACTAAAAGCCTCTGCTACTGGATCGATTTTCTAGCATTCACTTACTCTAGAAATAGTATCTGACTGTGTGTACTACCATGCTTCTGTTCACTGTTTATTTCCTCTAATAAGTATCAGACTAGTAGCAAGGTTTGAATGGCTCAGAACGATCCATTTAATGAATTTCAACTTAACTGCTTTAGCTTCCCTGCCTACCAAATACCTCATAATTTCTCAACTGTCCCAAAGATTTTGGCTGCAGTAGCCACAGCACACTTTTAGCAATAGCATACTTTTCCCTAGGAAATACCCATCTTTCATTTACTCCAGAATATCCATTTTAGGGCCTGAAGATGCCAGCAGTCATCTTTGCCAAACACAATGATGTTGATCATTTACAACAGAATTCGTACAAGACAAAAGGTGAATTTATACAAAAAACACAGGATTTTAAAATAATCAGCTCTGAACCTACAGGTGTTTCAGATCACATCAGCCTTTCTGCCACAACTCTAAGGCCTAGAAACTCACTTTAAAAAAGTAAAAATAAACTCTCATGCAAATATTTAGCTCTAAAGGCTGTGCCATCTTTTCCAGCACAGCTATGGAAAAGGGCAAGTCAAAGCATAAGGTGCTCTTTCACTACCCAAGTTTCTGATATGGACAGTTGAATATATTTTCTTTCTTTCCCCTCTGCATTTGATTCAGATGAGTTTCTTCAAGACATACAAAGTTTAAAATCAGTATATAGTTTAATTTATTAGCCAATAAGGAAATACCACACAAGGTGGGATCCATCCACCCAAATACTTTTGAAAAATGAAAAAAAAATTAAGATTGATGACTGAAATGTTGAGGATGTAGATTTCTACTGAAGGAGACATTCTTGTAAGAGGCATAGATTCTGCTGTTTATTGCACTGATGCTGTACAAGTCAAATCACAGCTAAAGAAGGTGTGATGCTACTTACACTCCATGAAGAAAATAGTATGTTTAGAAAAAAACAAGCAATTTTTTTTTAATTCTTCTTCAAAACAAAATACTGGTTATCCCCTTTGAGACTCGTCTTCAGACAAACATATACAATTGATAGTTTCACTCTTTCTTTAAAGCATAGCTGTAGTCACTTGGTTGCTATAAAATACCTAGTCATGATTAAAGATGCAGAAGAAAGAAAACAGAATGAGATCAATTACCCAAAATATCCTAAAATAAAAGTGATTCTTAATGAAAACATTTTTCATAAACAATGACAAGATGGATTTCTTCTCACCAGACTGATGGAGCATAGGTTGAGCTGAGGCCCCTAAAGAAGGCCTTTGTTCGTTATCAGGAGAGGACAATAGTGAAGTTGAAGGGGGACTTTCTGTTGAAGATGACGTTGAAGGAGCTTGGGCTGACATTGTAGAAGAGGAAGATGATGGAAATTTCTCAGAACCATCTACTTCCATTGCAGTTTCTGATTCTGTACTCGGTGGCATGATATTAGTAGCAGGAGCATCTGTCCGATTAGTCCCACCTTTGATTAAAAATAAAGCAAGAAAAAACAAGAGCCCAAAGGTAAACTTAATCTACCTCTAAAGATCCTTTTGCATTACAATTCATATGGCGGACAAACATGCTCAGGTCTTGACTTCACTAAAAATTAATTTACACCTCAGAAAGGCTGATATTCAAGGCCTGTACTTCCAGTACATACATACTTTGTGTTGTAATTATTATTATTGAAAAGAAGGAAATCACCTCTAGATCGTGATCTTCCTCGTCCTCGATTGCTCTGTGCAACTTCACTAGCTTCTTCAAACCATCTTGAGAGCATGTCTGACATCCTTTGCATTAGAGAGACATTAGGACTTTGCTCCCCTGTAAAACAAGTAATGCTAAACTTTTATCTACAAGTTTATATAAGCATGCATTTTCCCCTCCATTTTCTCCATAAAAATAAACCCTGCACTGTAGGCTATGCAATTCGTAATCCCCTGAACCAGCTTCTTTGTTTCAGCACAAGAATTACCAGCTGAACATGGCACCACATAAAACCCAACAGTCCTTCCTCCTTTTCTGTTTTATAATTACCTAGTGCTTTTGTACACCTGAAATTGGGAAATGTATGTCATTCAGTTTAAAATGCTGGTTAAGTAAGTTAGGAAAGTATAGATTTTTATATTTTTCCAGCTAATTATAAAATAATCGATTTTATCATTAAACAATGAAAGAGCAAAAAGACTAGCATTAAATTAGTACACGATGGTTTTAACATTTTCAAAAGGCTTCTTCATGACTTAGATTTTCCTCATAAGCAAATTTAATACAACAGTAAAGCTCTTTTAGGGATTTTCATACTTCATATTTTGGATCACATCAGGATTGCAAAGACTCTTAAACAGAAAAATATTTTACATACTTTCCTTCAACATAACTCAAAATATCTTAATTCTATTTCTGTTTTTATTACATATGAAACAAAATTTCTTTCAAGAAAGAAGACAGGAAAAAATCCATTTGTAAAGGGCTGAAACAGAATACTTGAATCTTCAGTGGCTTTTGTATTTTGTGAAATGAAAAATACTTTCATACTCTTCGCACTAAAGCTAATACTGAAAGATTCTGGAGCATACTTGGGAAGAATATGTGTCTCAAATGTCGGTGCTGCTGGCTGCACAGATGTTCTATGAGCTGGAAGACTGATCAAATACCTGGAGCAACCCATTATCTTTCAGGACTGTACATAATCTTCACCACTACCATGTAACTTCAATACATGATCATTAGGCTTTGCTTTTAGATTATTTGCTTAAGTTTAAAAGACGGTGTTGGGAATAGAGAAAGAAAGGGGAACACATCAACCTTCCTCCTGAAAAAACGATGCCACTCAGTCTGCCCCCAATGCCCTCATCTATTCTCTTTTCCACACTGCAGATCTCTGACCCTCCTCTGGGATCCCTCATTCCTTTCCTGTACTCCAGAGAAGCTCTGACCTCAGGTGCTTAAAACACAAAAAATGGAATGCAGCAACTGAATAAAATGGATAAAAGGTGGGTAGTGATGGGAAGACAGGACCAAAAAAAATAAGCCACAGATCACCAAATGCTTATCTAATGAAATATAGCTATTCTTTCTTAGTCATTATTCAATTGTATCACATAACGTGCAATAAAGATACCAAAGCTTTCTTTTGAGAAAATAAAAATCTAGCCAATGTCTATAAGGGACAAGTCTAGCAGAGGAATCCTTTTCTCAGGCTTGATTTTCTCACCCAGCAGATTTACTTAATGTTATGGGGAAAGGACTAGAAAGCTAGAAAAAAAAATGAAGATATTTAGCTGAAAAAGAATTCAGATTAAAAAGCAACTTTGTGCAAAGTTTGTACAACTAATTTAGATGGGAAAGATCTGCAACAAAAATTATAGCAAAAGTGCCCCTAATATGAAAAGGTGAACAAATAACGTCTTTGGAATTCAAGCACCAAGTAAGCAGGATATATCCTGTGATGTCAGAATAAGAAGGCACATTATGGAACTATGAGCGCAGTTTGAAAGAAAGGAAAGGAAGCAAGCATTCCTTTACACAGTGGGCACTGAACTTACAGATTTTTTTTGCCACACAAAATATCATCAAACAGGTTCAAAAAAGGATTTCAGAAAGTCACAGGCAATAGAACCATATGCAGATTCCAAAGGAATACATTGAAATGCACCCTCTGAAGTTTCTAATCCAGTAATTGTGGATACTAGGGGAGCAAAGGCAACAGACTAAGCTATGAGGACAGACTCATGTTCACTCCCTAAACAGCATTTCCTTTTGCCTGTGCTGGATACAGAATCCTACTCTACTGTTTGAGACAGCTAGACACTTATTCTAGTCTGGTGAAACAGGAAGATGAGAAAATCAACACAGAAAATCTGGAAAGGGAAGTAGCAGGCAGAAAGGGGAGACAGATTTAAGGGAAGTAGAACAAGTACTTATACCCCCCCAACTGTCAGACTTAAACAGAAACACATCATTAGATGAAGACTAAGATGAGTGACAAAACATCTTCTGCCCTGATTTGGTATCCCATTTTCTGACACTTAAGTGTAGCTTTAGAAACACTCTATCTACTGAAACCTCAAGTAAGTAATATATTACAAACATGAATATGTAAGTATAGTCACTACATGTATTTTATTAAAAAAGAGAAAGATACAATATTAGAATCCTATTGCTCCCCTTGATTTACATCAGCCTAACTGAAGCAACACAATTTTTCTGGTAACAGTATTTTCTATCTTTTTTTAAATCACTGTAGAATAGCAGTTCTGTATTAAATTCTGAAAAAAACATCTTAAGACCTAGCCAATTCTTAACCAGTTTTATTGGTATTTCAGGAATACTTCAGAAAATTTGGAAAACAAAATTCAAACCAAACCTACCCAAAAAAAACAACCAAAACAAAACACACATTCAAAGACAACAATCCCCCAACAACTGCAAACACTTTACCATCTCTTTCTCGTTCACTCTCAGGCCTTGCTCTTGGTCCAGTATCTGACCAATCTCCTCTTAACCGCAGACGCTTAACAGGAGGCTGCCGTAACTGGAGAAAAAACCAAAAGTGATTAAAATAAAAAGGAGAGAGAAAGACATTACAAAGCTATTTATGTCAGGCAGTACAGAACTGTTAAGTGTAAATATAAATGCAATATCTCCATTTTCTTTGTTGTATAAATTTGTATGTCACAAAAAAAGAGAATGTCAGCCATATGTTCAAATCAACTATGAATAAGCACAACACTATCAGTAGAATTCAAGTTTTAGAAGTTCAACAGTCTCAATCAATGACTCACTGAACTAATGCATTTTTTATTTTATGCAATACTAACTTTACTAAGTTAACTGAGGCATTCCATACTGAACAATAATAATTAAGGTTTTCCAGAACTCAGCCTGAAATCTGCAAAAATACTCACCGTTTCACATTAAATGCTATAAGGCAGCTTCAGTTTAATGAAATGTGGATTTGCAATTAAGATAAAAAAAAACAACAACCCCACAATCAAATATTAACAGAACAAAGAACTTTTATGAAAATAAGCTTTAGTTTTTTAAGCTTGTGGTGCTTTTTAAAATTTTTATAACCCATGGCTTTTTAGCAGCAGGAAGTGCAAAATAATTATATAGTTACTATAGCGTTACTTTCATCAACTTGAAAAGAAAGCTGGTGCTTTGAACATTCAGAAAGGCAGTTCAGAGTTTGAGATTATGTGTATCGGCTGGGTATTCCTGGCTTTATTAAAATAAAAAAAAAAAATGGTGAGTAGTCATGCTTACAGTGACAGCATATTACGGTGCTAAATTTAAGTAGCCAGTAGATTCCAGAAGAAAGCTTTACGTTCCTTCTACTCTATGCAATGTAAAGTCAGGCTGAAATAAAAATAGCATTTAACTAAAATCATCCAGCAAGAAGAGATTACAGGATATACTCTGTGCCTACAAAAGAAAAGAATGCACAGGATCTGTTTTCAACTGGTGGTCACAATCTTCTCCATCTATAGTAACTGGGCAGTCAATTCTACACTAGATTACTTCACATCAGATTAACATTACACAGAAGAAAGGGAGATGTGTGAAACCATTTGTTCATCACAGTTTTTCTGGGTTCCTCTCTGCTTCCTCCTGTCTCAATGAGGAAACTGCGTCCAGTGTGTAAGTCAGCTGGATGCTCTCCCTCAGTCCTAGAATCCTACACCCCCTTCTGATCAAATGTATTTCTACTAGTAATGGTAGTCTGTGGCCCAGTAAATACAACATACTTACTGCTAGTAACAGGAGCCAGTCTTAATATGAAGCTAATAACACAAGCCTCACACTTGTCAGGCTTTGTCTGGACTTCACTTCCTTGGAGTATTCTTTCAACTCATTTAGCTGCAACAGCAATTGGCTAGTGGCCAGGTGATTATCATCTAATTTGCTCTAGGTTTGCTTAGATTCACAGAGATGTGTGGTGTACAACCTCTTGTTCATGGTTTTGATACATACAGGAACACCAACCAGCTGAACCGTGCTAGATGGAACTACCTATGACCACAGGATGCTGATGGAGCATAAAGCAGTACAGGCACGGGCTGACATCAGGTATCCTGCAGGTGTGGACACGGGAAGATAGCAGAGAACAGGCAACTTACCCGTGGCTGTCAACTGTACTCTAAAGGCTGGACCAGAGCAACAACTGTTTCACAGGTAACAAGGACAAAACCCAAGCATTTGAAAGCCAAGCTATGCCATATTGGCAGACTAATCAAAAAATCCACATCGTAAAAAGTGTTTGAAAACATAAAAATGGCCTTCAAGCAGACTCTGAGAAAAATAAGGAAGAAAACATCAACAACATGCTTCTCCCAACAAAGAGAAAGTAAGTTATCACCATCATTATCATCACACTCATCCTCCCACCAAAGACAGCAAGATGCCGGCAACTCATTGTAAACTCCTTGAGGCTCCTCTCTCAGCCTAAAGGTTAATGAACGACCTCAGGATACAGAGGAGCTTGCGAAAGGATGAATGTAATGCTAGAAAAAAAAATTAAAAAAAAAAAAAGAAAAAGAAAAAGAAAAAAAAGGAGTTGATGGTTAGGGGAGTGCAAGGGAAGCTGCACTGTAGTTCAAGAGATTTGGCTTACATTGATCAGAAAATTTCAGACTGGAAGGTTCAGCTTCACTGCAGCTGAGCTGATAATTAACTGCTTGGGTTTTGGTTACACTACCGAAACTTTTGATACTGCTCAGTAGCAGTGGCTCATCTCCTCAAACTAAATATTTTTTACCCCTTCATCTCTGTCGTTAAATGATAACTTTTAACAGAAATATTTATACTTGATTTCAGGGAGTATTTTTGGTGGCACAGAAAATAACACAGAATACACCTCAAGAGTGACCTGCCACCCTTGCTAGTCTTAAAACCTGAGGTTCACACAGATGTCTTTAGGAGAGGGAAATCATCCAAGAAAGAAAACTAGAGTGACAAACTATTGTCAATATATAAATAAATGCACATATTGCAAATATGCAAGTTCTGTAACACAATCTACTTGTTGCATCTCACTCTACGAAGAGCAACATTAAGATCAATTTTAAGGGAAATACAACTCATGTTTACCATGAAAAAAATACCAACATGAAATCAGGTCATCTTAATCACTTGCCTCTTCCCGTCTCTCTTCAGTAGAAGGAACTTTAAGTTCTCGTGCTGTGTCATCCTTGGGATCAAACAAATATATGTAATCTGAAGAGTAGCTAACAAGGATTTCTTGACCGTCCTCACTGTAACATAGAGACGTTACTCTGCAGGATTTGTTATTGAGATGAGGAGGAACAAAACGTGCCACCATTCCAACAGTGCCCCTACCAGCATAATTCCCTATGTTTTAGAAAAAAAGAAAAGAAAAAAAGAAGGGTGTGAGGGAAGAAGAGAAACAAATGATACATTCACTATTGCAAGTTTTCAAAAGTTTCAATATACTCCTTATTTAACATCCAACAAAAGATGATCAGAGAAAAGCTTCATATCCTATATTTTTTGCATTAAACTGGATCTGAATAATGACATATGAGATCTTATAGTATGTTATATTTTTCTTTACAAACACTAGGTATATTTAGAGAAAAAGAAATGAACACACACACACACAAATACACTATTATATCACATAGCCATCACATGGCTACGTGTGGATGCTGTCAAACAGTACAAATGGAAATTTTGGAATCTAAGAACACTTATACAATAATAATGCAACTCTGTATCTACACATAAATTAGAAAAGACTTTAGTATATGAAACTTCAAAAATTTAGGATATACATCTCCTCTTTCTATCCAAAATGTTTTTTGAAAAAATAGTAGATTTTCTTCTACAAGACATAATAATACTGCCACCTAGAAACTGCGGAACTATACAATACACTGAATTTATGCCTCCCTGGTAACTCATCTCCATTCCCACACTAACACAATCCTAAACTTTAGAATTACTAATTTGTGAGCAGATCAAGGTTACTTAAAAAAAGATCTAACATTGAGAAAAACAGACTGCTCCAAAAATTCATAATTTGCCATGAAACTGTTTCCCACATGGCACATCTGCTGTGGCTTAGTATGTACAAAAGTCTGTCCTTGAGCACAGGCATGTTCAGAGTTTATCATCTCACACTACATAAGAACTGAAACAGAAAGTTTTAAATGAAAAATCAATAGTTTGCTCACTAGTCATAGAATACCTCACCCCTTAAAAAAACCAAGACACAACCCCGAAACCCTGCAAACCAAACAACAGAATGCTATACCTATATATCCAGAAAAATTAGTCTTCAAAATTTTGACTTTTCTCTCCTTTACTCTATAGGCCTGCATACCTGAATTCATTTTATTCCCGTATTATTACAATACAAAAGCAGGTACATAGTACCTTCTAATCAACCCCCTAGAATCTGTTCCTTAGTCAGTTCTCACAGAATTTTGCTGACCATTGTGATGAAAGAGAGAGATCTTGTAAGACTGTTAACTTGACAAGAGAGGTATTTTTATGTTTATCTTTACTGTTTCCTTTCTCCTCCATGACAATCATCAACAGGAAAATGCTGCAAGAAATGACAGATTTTGTCACAGGTTACTTGCATGAATGTGTAGGCACAGCTATGTGTATTAATTCATGTGTCCAAATATACACTGATCATACACTGCAAGAGATATTGTTAGAACTACATAACACACTTCTGCTTGTCACCTGCAGTTTTTTTTACAAAATCCTTAGGGAAGCATCGGAAGCATGCTGGCTTTCGCGTGAAGAATTTGTAGCTTTTCAGTAAAATTATGTTAGATATAGCAGTAACTACTGCAAACATAAGCATACTGCATGACATCACAGAGTTGGTAAGATCCATTCTCATGAGAAGCAACACATTCCAGCATGGCAGAGTACAAGAAGATAAGAACTTAATTAAAATTCAGGTGGACCACTGTAGGCTGTAATCACTAGCTTTTCTTTTATCTTGAGATGTGCGATTCCAAGGTTTTGAAGAGATATTACAAAATGTATTTTTCTGCATTCAGTATACAATATATTCTAATGTATTAAAAGACTAAGTTTACTTCCTTGAAGATTTCTGTATTAGCAAATACTAGCGTGAAATGAGTATATTATTACAAATGATACTTCTCGGATAAGCAGTTTATACTTCATTCAGTATTACAATTCAGAACTTGAAACTGGAACTGCAAATGGTTAGAAAAGCTTACTGTAAGTATGGTTCCTACCTGTGGCTCTTGTACCAAGCATTCGCCGATCATATATTCTTACTGAGCTATCAGAACAACCCACAGCAAGATAGTATGGGATTGGTGGACAGATAGCAACAGAAGTGGCAGCACGCCGACAATTTATTAAAATATCCTGGAATAAACAAAAACACAGCACTCAAATAATATCTCGAACATTTGAAGTATAATTCTGTTTTCTACTTCAGGACACAGGCCCATTAGTCAAGAGTTTTTGAGAAAACTAGGTCTGGCCCTGTAAAGATAGATGGCATATACGTCAAACAGAAAAGCCATTGCAGAGAAGAAAAACCATCAGAGAAAGAAATATAGCACGAGATCAACTAGAAAAAGAAAACAACCAAAACCAAACCACATGAACAAACACTTAAAAGCACATACAGATTTATAAATTAGCTTGCACCTTGGACTTATGAAAACAGAGATAGCTGTTGAGTCAGAAGAGCACCAAATAAGCAGAAACAGGTCTATAAGAGAACTTAAAAGATTAGAATAGATATCTACAGGCAAATAATTGGATAGAGCAAAATAAAGAAAGAATCCTCTATAACTGTAAATATGCACAAAGAAGAATAAAATTAATCAAGAGCAGTAATACATACATTGGTGTCAGTTTTTCTCCAATTCAATATTAAAACTGTTTCTGAAATCCAAACACCATGAACACCACCAATAGCTTACCTTTTAGGGAGTAATACCAGGGACTAATTTGACCATTACCAAATCTTTTCTTATGGAGGGACAAGGGACGCTCAAGAACACAAGATTCACTTTTTGCCTCCAACTCTACACTCTATAGTAACTAATGTAAACTACACCAAGAGATTCAATTTCAACACAGAATCTTTTCTGCCATATCTAAAGCCTCACATCAAATTTCATGAACTGAAAAGTGCCAAAGGAGATATAAAAATAAAATAAATTTAAAAAAATAAAAAAAAAAAAAAATTAAAAAAAAAAAAAAAAAAGAAAGAAAAAGACTCCCCAAACTTTGTTTCTTGGGCAACATGTTGTCATCTCCACCAACGACCCTGAAATCTATTATTTCTAAAAGCCTTACCAGAATTAATATCCTATGTTTGTATGATGTACAGCTCTACATTTAGGTCATCTTTATTAAAAGATTTCACTCTTACATCTTTACAATCTTCCTTTGTGCAACTTGTTTTGATTCGAGTATCAAACCATCTTACAGTGCCATCTTCACCACAAGAGAGGAAAGTATAGGGATCATTTGGTACTGTCATTATCTGCTCAAAAAAAGAAGAAAAAGTATTACTACTTCCAGAAATACCTTTAAATAGGAAATAAAAGCATCAACACTTTGAGCAGCAGTAAATACTGAAGCAATGGCAACTCAGTGAAGTTTTTTATTGAAATAAAAAAAAACTGAAAAACTGCTGATGTTTTGCCATTTTCAAGGAAAAGTTTGAACTACTAAACTTGAAACAAAATGAGGAATGTCACATACAATTAAATATTTGTAGGTCAAAGCTTACTGTTATTTCTATTACCTTTTAATAAGCAACACATTTACTGCAATCAGTTTTCAAACAAGTATTAAATTTGCTGCTATAATTCAACAGAATCTCAGTCTGTTTTCTTTCAACTAATTGAAGACAATAGAAGAGACCCCAACTCTCTCGGCTTTTATGCCTACTGGACCATTCTCTGATGCAACTGTATGTTAAAGGCTGTTACTAACCTACCTCCTGACTGCATTTTTTTTTTCCTCTCCACTTTTTCCACCTGTATTTCATCATTTTCCTGACCTCAGCCCTACTCAAACTATGGAAGACTGAAATGGAATCTTACATATACAACTTCACCCGAGAAGGCATCCTTAAGACAAAATAAAAGGGCAAGCAACCATAACGTTAAAGCTCAATTCCACAGGTCAATGAAGATGCATGAAATGTCATGGGTTTTTACGTACTACTCCTTAAAGACAGAGAATGTTGTAGAAACTAGATGTATTTTTCTTTTCCTACACTACTGCTACTGTCAGTAATTTCACAGAAATTTATAAAGCTACAAAAATCTGAAATAGTGTAATAATGCAACAGTACAAATGAGCAATTCTGTAACACTTTTTATGTGACGATTCCTTCTCCCTCCCCCACCCCAACTCCTAATAAAAGTAACCTATGGATATCTGTGAATCTCTCTATCTAGAATGGGATTACAAAAACAGTCTCCACAGGATTCCACATTGCTTCTTGTAACGCTCAGTACATTAACTGAGACAACATGTGCTATGCCAAATTTTACTGCTGACAAACAAGAAGTTTAACAGACAGAACAAAGACAAGATTTCAATAACAACAGAAGGATATGTTTCTGAGCTATGGCCATTATTCTTCAATATGTTAGCGTAACATATTGAAACATATTGAAAAAGAGTGTTTTTCACTATGCATTCACTCAAATTGATTTTATTAGCGTAGTTATAAAAGCCCAGTTACTGTTCTTCAATCCACTAAATTTCTAGTATTTTTGTTGTATTTCAATTCAAAGCTTGCATTGAAAACTTTGTTCCAAGAATATTGCTGAATATCATATAACACTGCAAGCTCTAGTGGCTGTCGTTTATTTCTGTTCATCCAGATACTATTTCACAATATACATATAGTAGTGCAGTACATACCTCCACTTGCACATGCCAATTTTATGCATGGTGTTTAAAATCATACTAAGTACTTTATAAGTACTAAAATGGAAAAATTGAGACATGCATCCTCCAATAATTATAAGTTGTTGTTACTACATTTAAGTTCAACAGGTACACTATATATATATAAAACCCTTTTTTATTAACTAAAAAAAATTTAAAAAATCTGTATTTAGCTATAAAAAATATACAGCTATAAGATCATTTTACTGTATGGAAAATAGGAAGGTAAAAGTTGTCCATAAAAACACATTCTCCTCCTGAAATGCAATTAACACGAAGGGCAATAAAGAATAGCATTTGGCTGGGTAAAAATAAACTCATAATGGCCTTGTATAAACAACAAATCCTCCAGAAACATGTTTCAAGAACTTTTCTCTCCTCTACTAATTCTGTTCTCTCCTAGAATTAAAAACAATTGTCCAATTATCTCACAGTTCATAACAATCTACGCAAATTTCTACATTCCTCTATTTCAGTAGATGTTTTTGTAATGTTGTGAACTGTCACAAACTCCAAGTTTAAATTGCAGTGTAAATTCAAACAACATTCAATTTCAGAATGAGTACTTCAAGGGCAGATGATGTTAGCTTTTGTTATTTAGAGAGTCCAATGAGTCAAAGTTCTATATTTAAGATGATGATGTGGTTACATACAGCTGGGCAGTAACGTCACTGTATTTTGAAATTATTTTCCCTCTCCAGAAACCTCTCAGTTACAACTTCAGCTTCTAATATGGCTGAGATACAAAACTGTGCTATTTGCTTAAATCCCTATTTACTCTATTACACTTCCATATGCCAAGGCTCAAAAAAAGGTCTGCTATGCCACACAGTAATATATGCATTTAATGTTGAAGTACCAGGTTTAAGACACAGTAATAGAATGTATAGTCTTTATAAAAAGTACCTTCCAAAATGTTTTATAATCCTATCTTTTCAAAGACTTTTTGAAGAGAGGTTACATTTAGATATTCTTCTTAGCCTGTTTTGCACTGAGGTTTAACATAACTTCAGAGAGAGACAGTTGTTAAAATAGACAATGTGATATAGGTGTCTTGAGATCCCTTCCATTAACTATGTTTAAAAACGGTATATACAACCAAAACCGTATTGCACTACTGTCATACAAAACAACCATGATGTCTTCCTGTTAACTTTATTTGCCAAATAAAAATCACCTCTAATACCACCATTTTGACTGTGCAAAATAGCAATGCAATATCCATACTCTCTACAACTAATGGTTTTGAAGAAAGTTACTATATTCCGCTCAACTAGTTACTGTTCAGTTATAGTAATTTTGTACAGGCAACAATAAAACTTTTGTCTTGATTTACTAGACTGTTGGACACCATATGTCTTCTAAAATATTCTTCCAACTCTTGCTGTCTGTTTTGACAAGTTCAATTTCAATATCAAATTTGTATTTATCATCTGGCTTAGTAGCTAGCAATTTGCATACCATGGTTATTGATAATAAAAACACACTGTGAAGAGACAACCGACATCTCAGATTACAGGTTAAAAGTGTTTATGTTCTAGCCTTGGTTACTACTCTTGACCCACAGGCACAACTGGCAACTGCTTCTATTGACTTTTCCCAGTTTGATCACTGGTTTGCAGCAGCATCACCTGCTGTTAGTTTATGTAATTAATTAAACTATTGGTTAGCCCGAGCTCAGGCATATTAAAACTTAAGAGCAACACAGTGACTTCTCATGAATACTTTTATGCTCCCACCAACTTTCATTTGCAGTAAGTCAGAGCACCCTGGCGCATGATCCCAACCTTCATAGCCCCAAACCCACTGCTCTAATGATACTTCCACCACTATCCTAGTGTTTCCTCAGCACAGTATCCATAACCATTCTTCTATTCAACAAGCTTAAAAGTGCTTGATATGATACTCAAAGCTAGCTACCCAGTTAACAGAGGTAACCATGGAGCCAGTAACTGCCAGCCAGCAAGGGGGGCTCTTACTTCCTCAGGAAGTCACAATGCAATGACTTGACACCCTTCTTACTCAATGAGGACATTTCAGCTTCAGGAAATAGCATCTCTCTCTCCAGATACTTTTACGCAAAGGCAGATTTTATGTGAGATACAGAGAACATCCAATCAACTGGCAGAATCCACAGACTAGCATACAGACTACTATATATAGTAAATGCCAGTGAGAACTGGGGCAATTTAAGCCATAAGGACGGATGCTATTCAAAGGAAACAGTAGTTTCTCAATCAAAACAAATACAAATAAAATAAAAGCAAATAAAAGCAGATGATGCGAGCCCGGGATCCAGAATCACATTTTACAAAAGTGAAAACACAGTCTCATCTAAAACCCAGGTTAAACCAAACCAAACCAAAATCAAAATTACAAATCCTGGAGTGACTACCACAACGTTCACTTGACTGCCTACAAAGTTACCCTGCAGAGAAGGAAGTTTTTTTGACAAAACCTTTAATGGAACATGTGTAATTACAATCGTAAAGATACATTTACTTCATGATAAAAAATTAATTCTGGCAGTACTTCAGGCATTTTCTTTTCTCACACAACCTTTTCACATCCCCCATTTTTTTAAAACAGCTATTTCATTCACTTAACTTACACAGAAAGGGATTTAAGAGCTTCCTATGAAATCTGAACTATGGAGTTTAAAAAAAACCAAAAACAAAAAACCACAAAAACAATGGATTTGGATTATTTTTCCCACCTGTGTACATACTGTGGTGCATTAAGACAAATAAATAGTCAAAAAACCTGAAACATTTACAACCTAAGCACAGTAAGTTTTACAAGCAGGAGATTCTGCTGTCATTAAAATAAATAAATAGATCAGCATGTCTAATCATCTTCCTAACTAAAGTAATGCTTTCCTTCTTGTCTATTTATATTGAAAAGAGTTCCAAGGAAAAATTGAAAACATTGGCTCTAAATCTACACAGAAAGAGTTAAGTAGAACACAAAATAGAGACATTACCTAAACTGTAAATATATTATTTCAGATTAACTTATTCACACATGCTAAAATAAGCCCTTCTTAGAAGGATTTAAATTGTGAAAAAGGCATTTAACTGTTGAAAAGCTGGGGTGGTGGTGGATAAAAACAAAAATGCAAACCATAACCACTGCCCCACTCCGCAAGCTACTTTAGAAAAACTTCACAGCACAATTTATATTAGCTTTGCTCTGCAGAGGATTCTTTCAGTGAAGGTGTATTCAGATATTAGATCTGCAAAGGAAGTGGTCTTAATGACAGTACTTTTTGGAAAGTCCTCCATTGGATTTATATGACGTGTTTCTTGTATAAAGCCTACTCTAAGAAAAAACATAAAATAAAAGAAGCTAGTTCAAGGTTCTTTAACTCTCACCAAAATAAAGCTTTCATCAGTCTGCTTAAAATCTTGGGCAACAATATAAGAAAATATGTGTTCTACCTATCTTAAAATTATTCTATACTTTTGTGAGGTACCTCATAGGTAGTTCCATAGTGGCACGTATACTGGCATTGTCTGTTGGTCTCCGCATCTTGTTCAACATTAGTGTAAAAAATTACTCCATCTCCAGAACAAGATACAATCTGTTTGTCATTGGTGCATGGTAAAAATTTTGCACTAAAAATATTGGCCCTGTGTCCTGAGCGAATGGTTGTTAAGACCTAGGGAAGAAAGAAAAAGGAAGGTTGTATCAGGTTAATGCTTTCAAAGAAAATAAAGAATTTGAAAATAACACAGATTCTAGTACTATAAAACATCAGTTATATACAGGCTGCCAGTAACCTACAGTTTACAAAAGAACAGAGAAGCCATCTTTACACCAAATTTCTTCTGCAAAGTGGTTCCACAGGTGACGTTCACTTATGCACTTGTACAAAGTAGTCTGCAAAATGAAATGGACTGGAATGCATCTGCCACCTTTTGTTTTTAAAATGCTAGTTACATATCACATCACGTTTCTCAAAGTAAAACATTAGTCCAAGGTAAAAGTGCAGCCAGCCAGTCTGTCAATGAGGATACATTTAGAAGATCTGAAATACTGTGGGTCAAGAAGAACAAGGCATTGCAATCTAAGCCAACTTTATGGACTTTAAAAAGTAATACTACTCTTAAAGTAAACTCACTTTAAAAAGGAGAACTGAAGCTTATAAGAAAGGATGTTTTGAAACCAGCCAAAATTAAATAAACATTTAAGAACACGGATACATAGCAATAAACTAAGACTTGACTTGGTCTCAATGACCTTCATTCATCACAGAACCACAATTTACTTCATCATTACAGTTGGTTTTGAACACTTTATGAACACTCTTTATATTTCCTAACATACTTATTAGTCTTTTAAAACTGAAAAAAAAAAAACCCTTCTTATATGATTTCCTGTGCACTAGTGAACATTCTATTCTTGCCTTATTTCTTGTATCTACAATATTAAAACAAGCTGCATTTTCAGCAGTAGTAATAGGAAAAAGATACTTACCAAGCTGTTTACAGTATGAAAATTACTTCTAAATTTCCACTCAATTTAATTAAATAAAACGTTATGCAAATGAAATTGCTCTGTCAGTGATAGCTGGTGACTAATACTTTACAAGCACTGTTTCACACCTTTTAAACAATCCACATACACACACAAAAAGATTAAAAGTGTATACAGTGTATCTGCATATTTTGAAAGATACACAAGACCCAGTATCAAAATCAGGAGGTATAACAATTCTATTTCAAGAAGTATGCCTCTTCATTACATTTGTTAAGAATTCTGCATTTTACTGAAAACCTTCAAAACCCAGACATTGAAAAGAAATTAGGAACTCAGAATCAAAGGACCAATTGAGAACAAGAAGTCCATAAGGCTCCCCAGTTCACATGACATCTAAGGATGTGTCATCTCTCAATCCTACCTCTGATTTTACATTGCTGCCACTGTGAAAGAAATATTATTGTTCTGACAAGAAATCTTTTTTGATCTCCCTAAAAAACAAAAACAAAAAAATTAAAAATTCCAAAAAACTAGGTGCCTCTTTACAATCATAGATTACTCTTGCCAGTTCTCCATCACTTTCTCTCTGTTACTGATGTATGTTGGCAGACTTTTTTCACTCTGCTCTGCAGGCTCCTCCTCTTGCCAAACTAAATGTGCTTCTTACTCCTCCCCCTTTTCTCACAAATCTCAACCTAATGCCCTTGCTTTTTATGCAGCCAATAGCTAACTTATTCTAACCTTCTGCATTGGTTTTCCCTATCTGCAGATCCCAGTTTTATACTTGGAGATCTTTATTTGAGGATTTCCCTCAAACTTGGAAAAACTCAGATTTTTCTTTCCTTCCTTCTCTCCTCCACTGTAAATTGGAACAGCATGCAGAAATATTTGCAGCTACACATTTTCAATGAAGAGTTTTCTCACAAGCATACCTAACCCCATCTTGCCCGCCCCTTGATTTCCTGACTATGTTGCATGGTGTTGCAATAAAATGTCTTGAAGTATTACAGCATTTGTAACATGCAGAAGGTTTTCCATGCCCTTCTTGACTTCACTGAACATCCTTTTCTACTTTGGTTATTACACTGCCTTAGAGAGAAGAGAAAGAGGCATAAAAAGTTCCTTATGCCTGGGCAGCAAAAAAGACAAAAAAATTTAGGCAAAGTAAAGCAAAACTACGACCTTACTCCACTGGAGCATTTTACCACCAACACATAACAGCCTACAAATACTTAACAACTGAGTAAAAACAGAGGGGAAACCAAAGAATTTCAGATGTTCTTCAAAGTACTTAACCAGCAGCAGTAATTCAGACACTTGAAATTGCTTAAGTTATGTGTTACACAGAAAATCAGTTGAAGAAGCAACAAATTCAAGAATTCAAATTCCATCTCTTAGCACGAGTTAAATTTTGGGGACAGGATTACTAACTCACATAGGGATCTCAGAAGCCTGGATACAAGTTCCATCCCTAGTAAAAAGTATTGTCATCCAAGAAATTTCTTGCAGTTACTCTGTAATCTTCTTTAAACTCAAAATTTTAAAGTTCCACATCCAAATGGAACCGCCTTATGATAAAATGAAAAAAGTCACCATAATGAACAAAACGGTATTTTTATGGTCACATTAAAAACTACTACTATTTTAAAAGTGGTTTTATTTCTACTGTAGCTTACTTTTGAACAGAAGCCTGTTGAAACAAATGCAAGTCAAATAACAGTGGGTTTCTAAGCCTTCCATGATGTAGCTTATATAGGATTCCCACTTAAGATACTCAGCACAGAATCATTTACAATCCATCCTTTTCAACAGTACTTCCTTTGAAGAGGTCAACCAGCCTTTAGAAGAAAAGGAAGGCAAACTTAACAGAACTGCACCCTAAATCGTAAGTTGCCATCCTGATTCTTGAAAAGCTGTAAAGCTTCAGGCTCACTAAGCATCCTCCCAAGCCTGCCCAGTACTTTCTCATGTAAGCTGAACCCTTTTTCTTTCTCAGAAGGCAAACCAGGCTAAAGATTAAAAAAAATCCTGAGTGTAACTACTCCTATGAATCTGTCTTCACACTGGTATGAGCTGAGAGAAGTCTCAAGCACCATTTCAAGGCTTTGGAAACCGAGTGTAAACTTAATGTAAATATATACCTGCTCATCTTTTTGTACCATATTTGTAGCAGGTAGAGCTTTAGCTCAAACCAAACTCCCCCCACAACCCTGGCCCCAGTAATGTGATGCCTGAAACAAATAAATGAGAAAGAAAAGATGCACAAGAATAACTATTCTCAGACATCCCAAAATACAATAAAGTGCTCATTCTTTAGATTTAGATTTGCAATTACTATTAGAAATCACAGTAACACATTTCTCCTCATATGCACAAACAGACAACCTATCCGAACTTGAGAAACACATTTAGAAAAAATTACATAGTATCAAAATTTGCATCTGGCTATACATAATACAAGCTAGAGTGAAACATAGAACACATGTAAATCAGAGCGAAACTAGATTAAATGCTTCCTCATTTGATGGATGAAGTCTATTTTTGCTGTTCTGGCTATCTCATAACAGAAAATATGGTGATAAGGGTATCTGCCAAGATGATAGAATTATAGTAGAGTTTTGGTATCAATACCAATTTGCTCCCTTTTCCTGTATTGATTCTGTTACTCAAGCCAGGGAAAATAAACTAACACAATTGTAACAGTCATTAAAATGGCATCTCTAGCACATTTCAGGAATAATACTGATTATTAAGTCTTCTGGCTAGTACCTGCTAATTTATAATTGCATTTGCATGGGGGGGGGAGATTTTTTTTTTTAAAATAATCTCTCTGCTCTGCTGTTATGTAAAAAAAAACAAAAACAAAACCAACAAACAACTCAGCTGACTTTAAAAAATAAGAAATAAAACTTCTCCTGTGTTCCTCATTTGATATTGATATAGCAACTATCCCAAGAGGATATATTAAAATAAACTCCGCACAATGAATAATACTGAACACCCTTTACCTGCCTGAAAAAAATTCTACTTTGCAAGGCTCTCCAACACTCTGGAATATATCGTTCATCAACTTCATAGCAGTCTTAGATACCTCCTTTTCTTCAGCTGAACTCCCAGTCCAAGAAAAACCTTGGTCTAATAACCCTGACCTGAACTTTGTCAGACTGATACCAATAGGTGAAGGAAAGAATGACATTGGGAAGCTATGGCTCATTTAGAGAGGTAAGAAGAGGGCCTTACCTATAGGTACAGGCAACACTCCAGATCATTATTAATTTTCCACCACAGCTGTTCAGGAAGGCAAAACATTGCTGCCTCCATAACCTTCTACTCAAACTCTCTTCCACCTACATTCAGGTATCCCCGCCACATTTAATTTTTCAGCACCTCTTCAGGGTTTACTTCTCAACCTCTGAGAAAGACTGGGAGGGAGGACTTCACTTTAACATTGCTGCATAGCATCCCCAGCACCAAAGGACACAGTTCAGAGCATTCATTCTATCAAGCTATCAGCAGCTCCTTAAAGAGCAAAGTGAGGAACACCGCTACTATGTGATGAACATTAGCTTTTATTACTGGAAGCCACACGACTGCATCATAATCCATGTGAGTGCAGACATGGAAAAGCAGAGACCTTTATAGCACTTTTTCCCTCACAGACCTGTTCCCCCATTTCAGTACAAATTCTCCATCCACATACATGCATACACAAGGCAATGTAATTCCAAATGATAATAAAGTATTTTAATCAAGACTGACACTTCAGCGCTACACAGAAAAACATCAGTATATTACATCAGCAAAAGCTAATACAACATTTCAAAATGAAACAATTTATCTGACTATACAATTTCACAAGAATTACTGAATCCTATTGATAATTCTGACACTAATCTGTTGTGAGACCACGTTCCTTTTGTGCCAGGGTACCCACCGTAAAATTGGATAACACCTATGTCACCAGGGATTAGAATACTAAAGTTTTCAAGGACTGTGAAGTTTTATTCCCATTTATAAATAAAACATAAAGTGCCTGATATTAAAGATGTCAAAGATGTGCCAAAGATGATATCTGAAAAAAATAATAACTTAAATCTCATTTGAAATTACTGAATATCCAGAAACAAACCTACCTTTCTGCTGTAAGGATTACTAATCACCAGATTCGTGTCATCTGAACCAGATAAAATATATTCTCCTGTATCATTCCAGCAAATTGTATTCACCTGCATGAATTAACAAAAATTAGCTTAGACTTAAATCAGTTCAATTTTCAGAATGTTAAAACATCAACACTCATCCAACACTAGAGAAATAGAAATGAACAAATTCAAGTGAAATGATGTAATTTCTATCAAAGTAGCACAAATAAAATATTTGTGTTTTTATAACAAATTGATAGGGGAATCACATTTCACCTATAGCATCTCAATTACTCCCTTTGCTCTTAAAGAGTTCCTTAGGTAAATTAAGCCTTGCCACAAAGGCCTCAGTAGCCACAATTTTACACATTCAGGTGCTTTAATGTACCAAATCTACTCCACAGAGTTCTCAGAATTTGAACTGGAGGGTATCACAACGCTCTCATTATTGTAACTTCTTGTGTGGTACATTGTTACTGTATCCAAATTCTGACCTTTATATACCTTTCAGTGACCACACCTTCTCAGGGATCATGCGAAAAGCACTGCAAAATCCATCCCAGATCCCTTTTGAGAAGTGAGTATACACTGGGGCAGAAGAATTCTACAGTGAGGTACAAAATTGCATGGGGAGAACTTTACAATATTATTTCCTTATCAATTCTCCTTTTCACAAGACCATGTTTAATAATGTGTCAACGAAATAAAGCTGTAAAAGGCACCCAAAATCCAGAAAGCTCTGAAAGTATCCTCAGAGTAACCTGTCTTCAAGCAGCAGCTCATGCACAAGCACCAAAGACCACATGCATGACCATCATTATTTCAAGTAGCTTCTAAAATAGCTTAAGTGCCGGACTGCAGCCATCAACATCTTCTGTTGGCTATATTCAGATGGCAGAATACTTGCCTTAGTGTGACGTATGAGAACAACTATATAATTATTAAAAACCCCACTACATTCTACATCCTTTTCTTATGTTTTAAAAATTATTATTCAATGTCTCATTCTGCGCCAAAAAGTCAAAAATCTTTTTCTTTAAAACAAATATACCCATTTCAGTTACTATTTAAATCACAGGCTTAGTCGGGGTCCTTAATGAAGCAAATTATAAGGTCAGAATTAGTTGTTTAAGATCAATCATATGGGCAACAACTTGACATATTCATTGAGGAGCTTAACAGACATGCCCATGGCAGAGTTAGTTCAATGCTCAGCAGCAGTCAAATAATGTTAGGAATCGTTAGGAAATGCACAGAAAAGCAAACATCATTCTGTCAGTGTATACATCCATGCATGGCAAATCTGTGTCTTCTATACTATGCAAATTTTGCTCATATCTCATTCTCATGTGCTTCATTTCTATTAGTACCCATTTGAAAAGAGAAATTATGACAAAGAATTACTAGGGTGACCACAGGTAACTAACACTTTTTATTATAAGAAGCAATTGATTCATATTGCTCTGGGGAGGGTATATGACAGAAGCTTATGAAATCAGAAATGGCATGAAAAAAGAAAGAAATAATTTTCCAGAGAACTTTACAGTGCAAGAAATGGAAGGCCTTCAATGGAACCATCATGTGACACATACACCATTTCACTAATTTGTTATCATGGAACGTCCTAAACACCAAAAGTGGAAGATTAGACATATCCACTGAAGAAAAATGAAAAGTGATCGGAAACAAAGACGCAACTTTCACCTCCATATATCCATTAAAGTGTGTTGTGTTCTCTAGAATACCCTTCAAGTGCTGTCTGTTTGCCCTGTCTCAACTTTCCTCAAAAATCAGTACTTGCCACTCTCATGGCCAAGTTATAAGGCCCGACTCAGCACTGGTATTGCCTTGCATGGCTACTCTTACAACTTTATAACCCTGGTTGTCAATCACCAAGAACCACACATTCAGCTAGCCTCCAGATCCATCTAGCATTGACATGACCTGTCCTGACAATGACTGTACTTTAAAAATGTTGTCAAACAGCACAAACATGAAACCCAAGAATGTTCATTTTAATCTATATTTCCTTTCAGACAGAAGAATATTAGCACTGCCCTAAAGAAACCAAAAAAGCAAATAGAAGGATACAAGAATAGAAACAAGAACAAAACAGTGAAAAAAACGCGAGGAAGCTGCTAAAAGAAAAAAAATTTAAAAATATGATGTGAGAAAGAAAAACTAGCAGAAAAATTTAACAAATTGAGGGGGGTTGGGTGTGTATGTAGGCGTCCAAAACCAAAATTTGAAGGGCAGGAAAGCAGAGAAAGCATTGCAGACGCATAGGGAAGACATGATTATCTACATTGCTGTGTCACAAGTCTACACAAGACATCAGTCATTCTCCTTCTAAATACCAATTTCATTGCACTGATTGCCTCAGCACTCAGCAATTTCAACGCACCCTGTCCAGTCCAAAGGTGGTTCAGAAAAAAGTCCTGAAGTGAGATGACATAACCAAATGAGCGCTAGGGGTCTATAAATAAAGAGGCTTTTTATCCTGTACCAGATCACTTCCCAAAACTACTGTCAAAAAGTAAGTTCAAAAGTAACAAAATCTTTCAGTGCAATACGCAGTAAGCGATCAATGAACAACATTTCTAAGTGTTCAGTAAAGCCTAATGGCAGACAGTGAATAACCCCAATAAATATGCATAAGGATCATACTCAATATGAGCTGCTGAAAAATCATTCTTACGTCCCATTCCATGGTAGCAAACCAACTATTAAAATACACTGTATAATGAGGAGTAGCTAGAAAATTAGTCTGCCTTTCAAAACTGTGCAGAAAAGCCACATACCTCCTAACCTTCACAGTCACTCAAAATCCAACTAAAAGCCTAATGTAACAGTTATTACACTAAGGGTTTGAAATTATTGGAAAAAGGTGTTAGAGCCAAAGAAAGGATATATTGAACACAAACAACAGCCAATTACTACCAAAATGAGAGATGTCAAAGGGTGTGTAATTAGCTTTTTCCTATTAAGTATTCCATGTGATCAACTGCATCTAATTTTATTTGCCATTCAACTAGCTTTGAAAGGGAGCAGCAAGCACTTTCAATTCATTAATTAAATAGTAAAAAGTAAATTTACTATCTCTGTATTTTCCCCAACAACAACACAGGAGGCAGTACAACTAATCCTTAAAATACTAAAAAAGCAAAGTCCTCAAGTCTATGCAACATAACAGTAGAATTAACTTTTTTGTGAGCAGGATAGATTAAACAGAACACAAGAAACAGAAGAAAGGAAATAAAAATTACTGGAGATATCCAGAATATCAGAAAGACTTTGCAAGCAAGAAAGGGGTAAAAATGGCACTATTTTTCATCTGTGGAGGAAAAGGTAAAAACTAAACATTCTACCAGTTTGCAAACAAATCTCCTGTACTAATTTTAAGCATAGCTTTGAGAACTACGTCTAAAAATTACTTGCTCACAAGTGCTATCCTGAAGGAGATGCATGTCACACAGGATGCTTTTTGTTACTGAACATCTATACAAAGAAATGCAAAATTATTCATCCAGGTAGTTCTCTTTCCTTCATTTTAAAATGTAGCCTTTGCATATGTCAAAGGCTCCATCTACCTATGCATTCTGCAATTCTACCTTCCTCAGCTTTCACAGGACAAGAACTGGAAGGAAATAAGTGATATTTTTACTTCAATATGGTTTAGAGTTGCTTTCTTCTCTACTTTCCTCACAGTTCATCGCTGATGGTCCCGGATGATTTTATTTCAACATCTCTCCTTTGGATTAAGCCATTTCATACAGAAAGCATCTGACGTAATTTTTTACATTTCCTCATCATCTTAAGCACCCTTTAGAGTTACCACAGAAAATGGCAACTTCTGGCATACATTTGACATCAGTGAATTGCACAATGTCAATCTTGCTGGAAGAGGCAAATCATGCTCCGGAAGGATGATAAGGTTACAAGCAGACATCAAATGATTTGGTAGACTAATTCAATTACTTCTCATACCACTGGCTAGAAACTGTGTCTTCAAATGAAGTGGAAAATTGCACTATTCCAAAGACAACAGTACCTAAACTCTTGATGAAAATACATGTATCTCAAACAAAAAGGTGCTACAGTAATATTACTGCTACAAGAACATATATACTTGAAGTAATTAATAAATTATCCCCTTCTTCAAATATATTGTACCTTAAATATGATTATTTTCCACAGGATCTCTCTTTTGTGTAACAGATCAAATGGTAGGTAGGAAGTAGGACTTTACTTTTATCCTCAATTAGAAGAAAAAATTATTGCCTTAAGTATGTTGTCCACCGTGTCCAATTACACAGCATGCTTTACATAGAAAATACAAGTCACAACTTTTTCCACAGAAGAATGCAAATGTTTTAACAACTAAACCAACCAAAACCCCGAAACCAACCACTGCCCTCCAATGCCCCAAAAAACTGTAACTACCCAAAGAATCCAAACTGTAATTTTGCTTACTTTTATTTCAGATTTTAAGCCATTATTAGAAATTATATGGAATGTTTTTTAGCCATAAAAGATTATTCCCTAAAAACACCACACAGTAAATGAGTTAAGAACTCCTAACATCCCATTCTTTAAAGGTGGATAGTTCTGAGGAAATTTAATTTCTAAAGAGAATTTTCAAATAGTAGCACTATTTTAAACACTAGAATATAATGCTGTAAGTTCACAATTAGAGCTTTTTCCACCCAGTAAAACAACTAAGTTAGGCCACGTTAAAGCATACTTTAAAAGCTAACACAATCAATTAAAATGAATATTCAAATACATATCCACCAGGTGGATCCAAGCAACACCAAACAGCCAACACCAAATTAGCAATTTCAGTTACATGACACAGCTAGTTGACTAAAATAGAGAACAGTCACTCCAATTTTATCAGGTAGTGAAGAAACACTATTTTCCCATCCCCTGTCCTACCGGCAAAAATAGCTATTTTTAAAAGAAAACAAAGAAAATATTTAAAAATCCCAACCAAATTCAGGAAAAGAAACTTGAAAAATATAATTTCAAGCACATCTTGGTGAAAAACTTCTAGAAAAGATCTAGAGTAAAAATCGCTGTTACAACCTTTAGGACAAAACCTGAATCTTGGAATGGTTTGGGTTGGAAGTGACCTTACACAGTTATTCTCATAACACGTCCAGAAATAAATGGGAAATTATTGCATTTTTTTTAAATCAACACCATTTGTACAAGAACATTAGACTTACAATGGCATTCAGTGCAGTAAAACACAGTAGCTGACTTTTTATATACAGCAATGCTAATCCTTGCCTTTCCCCAGTCTTTCTAGTCTCTCAAAAATATACACAATTCAATATCATACTTCTGATCTCAAGCCAAAAGGCTAGATTTTTTGAACACTTTTTCCTTAAAACTACTACTGTGTTAGCAACAGCTTTTGAAATAAACATGTTGAAGTATAAAATTTGCACTGACATTTTAACTTTTTATAGCACATCTAGTATTGTTCCAATTTTCAGATATCTTGTGCAACAAAGTCAATGCTTTCACAATCATGAACTTCTGCTCTATACAACAAAAGTAATGTTTTATTTAAAAGAATATGACTGGACCACTTAAAAAAAAATAACTATTTAAGTAATCAATATTTCAAGTTACGTTATTGCCTTTCACAGGAGTCTTATTTTGGTTTTAATTGTCTAAAAAGAAGTTGATCAAGTGCTACATGCTTATTTCAGGGGACATGGAGAATAAATCACTCAAAACAGCTTTAAGTCAATAAAATATATAAACATAATGCCAAATTACTAAAGATTCCATTTAAAGCTTTAAAATGAGTTTAAAGATAAGCATGCATTTTCCTGCCATATAAGATTAATTCATTCAGCAGTGGGATGCAGAATTAAGATGCAGAAATGGGATTTTGTTTTGCTTCAAAGGTGAAGTGTCATATGTTTAAAAAGAAACAAATACCTAGAGAATTCAGATGTAGGTCTCAACAAGCAGAGTCTTCCAGCTCAGCTTTAACACATGGTACTTGCACTTCTGAGTTAAGAAACTATTACTGTGGCAACAAAATCACAACTTGACATCTTTTAACAAACAAAAAAGCAATAAATGACTTACACATCCATCATGCACATTCAAGGTTGCTTCAAGTTTTAATCTTTGGATGAATTCTCTTCTCCCTAGAAGAAAAATAATAATGACATACTCTTTTAAAACAGTAACACTGAAGAAGCAATTAAGACCCCGCTAATGGGCACTAACAGGTAAACAGTAAACGTTTAAAAGTACTGGAATATAAATGTAAGTCTTTAAACAATTCACATGGTTCTTTTAGGATTTTACAAATCCTAAAACAAGCACCACCTCTGCTAACTCTTCCACTACTTTTAATAAGAATGCAGAAATGGCAAAACAAACAGGTTCACAGACTGACTCTTCCTCTAAAACCAATAGCTAAAAGGCAGAAAATAACCCTGTGGTTAACTTAGCTGAAAGACAGTAAGTACAATATAGTACAACCTTTTGTATAAGAATATAAAGAATAATGTATTTAGGTCTCAAGTAGAACGTAAACCATGCTCTTGTAATTTAAGGAAAGAATTGGAAGTTGATCTTCCAAGCATTATCTACAACTCTACATCTCCTCTTAAACTACAGGAAACCAAATTTGTTGGGTTCAACTTGGGTTCAAAATTCAGTTCTATTTTGTTATTATTGTTGCATTTTGAAAAGTAACATTTAAGTCCAGTATCATTCCATTAATATACTTAAAAGATAAAACACAAAGGAAACTTCTGGAAAGGTGATGTGAAAAGAAGAGATGAAGGAGAAAGAAGAAATCTATAAATGCATATAAGTGAGGTAAGGGCCCAGCAATTTTGTCTCCTTACTCCCTACACACAAACTGCCTTACGACTGCACTTAAAAAGACTACTATACTATACACGTGAAGAGGGAAAAATAAAATATATTGAAAACAAATGTGGTCTCTTCCTGAACTAGATGTCTAAACAAATAGCTGCAACTCTCTTTTAATTTAGACTGGCCCCTCTTTTATGTAAACAGGTTATGATGAACCAAGTAATCCCCAGAAAGCACTCTTCTGAAAAGACAAGTACTCATAAACCAAATCTTTTCTACTTAAGTCCTAAAAGCACTTGAACTCAAGGACTGTTATCTTTTTTGTCCTGTGTTTGTACAACTTGGAACAAACTTCCAGGTAAGAGCATTAGACTGTAGGCTTACGTTAGGCTGCACTGTTTTCAAACATGAAAACTATCAAATTCACTCAAAATTAAATGTCCTGCTTTCTTTACAGAAAACTACAGAGGGAAAGGAACTGCAAAAGAACCCTCTCCACATCTGAAAATCCTACATTTCTGAACTTGTTTTGGTTCAGCTCAAGGCAGAACCATTTCAGAGCCCAGCGTTACCTCTGGCACTAAAGCCAAAATTTAGAAAAGTGATTTTTCCTCTCTACAGTTGTTTCTTCTTAATGCCTTTTCCTTGTCCCATATACTCTCCAGCACTGAAAAAGAACACCTGATATCCATACCTAGTCCCTCAAAATCGTAGACTGCCACAGCATAACTTTCCCTGCCACACTCCCTCAAAAACCAGGAAACCCATCAAGCAGTACCAGCTCCTGTAGGAACACTGCACCTCATTTAATGCTCATACAGCTTTCCCTCCAAGAAAAGATACAATTTTTTACTGGAACTAGAAGTCACCTCCAAAATTCAAAATTGTTCATAAAGCTCAAGTGCCCCATTAGATGAAGATCATACTTTGGCAAAATCTTTTTTCTTTTTTAAGAGGAGGTACTGACTGGATGCTATGGTTATAAATGGCCCAATTTTAAAGCATACCTAAGCTAGCTTCAAAAAGATAAAAACCATACTCTCTTATGCCCCATTTTATAGACACTGAAATTATGACATCTCAGAAGTGCTACAATTTCCAGTAACCAGGAATACTCATCATTAGAAAGAGATTAAGAAGCCAAAATTCATCTTATGCATAATGCACTACTAGCAAGAATGTATGTACTCTTGAACTGGGAATATATTTACCTAGCTCACTATTCTTTCTTTTCTACTGTGTCTTATCCATTTTTTTCCCCAGAAGAACAACCATTAAGGACTGGTGTTCAAAGTCTGGCTTACTGTACTTTTCAGTTAACTCCTATTATTACAAATTTTTAAAATAACTGAATGATATACACATTTTGAATGAAGATTCATATTTTCAGGTTCATTTCATTTCTGCAACATTTACTTGTAAGTAAATGTGAATACTGAGGTGTGAAGTATCACCTGCTGTATGCTTACTTTGTATAACAGAAACCTAACAATTCTAGGGTGCTACTGTAATTCAAAATGCTGCACAAATTTATGTGACACCCCCCCAATATGATAACTTTATTAAGAAAGGTACAGTCTGCAGGCCAACACAAAAATCTGGTGTTTGCCAGACCCATCCCACTTTCACTTGCAGAACAGAAAAGCTTGATAGCAATGGGTGATTCTTGGGCATAGCAGTATATGCATGTAACACTTCTGGAAGCGAAGTGAGATCTGCAGACCAACACGCAGGCGCTTGCTGAGAATCCTCTGAACAAAAACACTGAGGGAGATTACTTCAATTCATTTTAGAAGGCAGAGTACAGATTTTCCTCCTTCCCGTATGGTCTGGTTTTAATCCAAATCACTTAAATCAGCAAGCAAGAAACAGTAAATGGATTCTAATCACATATCCAATTACAATTTTTATTTCCTTAAAGAAGTCTGTTGACAAAATTAGATAAGAACTGACTTGTTGCTATTAGATTGGGATTTTTTGTTCTTAATAAGAACACAGTAGCTGTAAAAGTTTCAGTAAACGTTTACGTTGAGATAAAGACATAAGGTGTCTCATACTTAGACTTCCCTATTTAAAACATTATAAATAACTAGGATTGCACTTGCTAGTGTATGTGATTTTTTTATAAATGATCAGTTATTTATCACGTGATCACTATGTAAATATTTGAGGGAAGAATTGAATACAAGCACAATACATTGTAGTTTAATTACATTAAAATCAATTACATTAATAATACATAATTTACATTAATTTTAATTAAATACAAGTAAAACTACAATAAAGAGTTTTGTTATTCCCTATAATAAAAACAGGGCAAGGGAGAAAATGGTTAAAATGTTTTGCCTCCAAAAATACTCCTATTTGATAAAGTACTAAATGCAGCAAGACAACCAAATTGATTGTTTCTAGTTTACCTTATCATGCAAGCCAGAACCACCAAATGCATGTTTTTCCCCAAAATAAAAACCAGAACTACTTGAATAAACTGATCTGAATAAAACACAGTCTCTGCATTTATTGTTGTTTAAAGCTAAGTCAGAGAATCTGCATTCCTTACAATTCAGAAACAACTCCCACAAGTTCATTGATTTGATAAGAGAGCTTAGCAGTAAGTTGAGTACCAGAGTTTTGCAGTATTTAAGTCACTTGAATATTTTTGTCACTTTCCCATTTTTATCACATTAAACATTACAAGCACAATACTGTTTATCTGGTTTATTAGTAGGCTACATTCCTTTTTTCACTCTTCAGGTGCATCACAACTCCTACTGCTAAACTTTCTAACAGTCAAATTCTCTTCATCAAGGACTTTGCTCTCCCAGGTGACAAGAATCTTCACAATCCTTAATTCTCATTCATCTAATTCAAGAATCTTCACAATGCCTAATTCTTACTAATCTACTTCCCATTCATCTACCTCTTCCTTCCTTCTTCCAATAGGTGACTCTCCTGACTCTCCCTTCAGCTCAGACAATAGAGGAGACCCAGACTTTTGATAGAACCCCATAGAGGACTTTTTCTTATAAAATCAGCGTCAAGACCTCTATATCAAGATTTGGTGGTTTTCTCCACTAATACTGTGTACAGGCTCTCTAAGAGCCAGAAACTGGTTGTTTTCCCCCTTAACTATGTGCCATCATTTATAACTTAAATCTGTAAGGATGGTATAATATATCATTTCTTATACTCAAACAAGGCTTGTTTAAGATAGAGGTCAAGTGATCAAGCTGTCCTTATCGAGACCCATCTCACTGGACAGTGGAACATACATGAGGTTTCCTTTGAAACTGCTAAGGTGAAACTACCAACAAGAACAAACTAGTCCTGTTAAATTTCAAATGGCAGTGGTGACCTTCTTGTGAAGTGTTTACAGAGCTGAAATTTGGAAAGTTATCAAGCTAACGCTCCACCCACCCATTTTCACTAGACATTATACAGTAACTGAAACTTCAAGGTACAGTGCCACTCTCAGTACAGTGATCAATAATTTTTTTTAGTTCATATTAAGCTAGAGACTAGAGGCCAATTTCCAAGGCCACATACTACGTACAAAACAAGCATCAAGTTATTCATAATATCATTTAAATATAGAAAAGTGGGCAAACGAGAAACTGCAGCCACTTCCTTGTAACCAAATGATGCCTTGTCACTCCCCTTTGGCAAATTGCCTAACTTTGGTGTTTGAGTGCATATTTACAGCTCTAAATTCACTTCAGGGAGCAATACCAAAAATACCACAATGTCCCTCATATTCCCTGCTCACAACTGTTATGGCACCACTTAGGTCACAATCCTGTTTAGGAATTGCTGGTCAGACACTTTCTACACGGCTGTTTTGGCAGAGGTGCACGTACCTCTCTTTTGTAAGTGACTTAGTCAATGCTACTTCAGAACTGATAACAGCAGTAAAGTTTAATGCTTCAAGCATGTAAAACCTTCATATGTTTAACACTGTACTCCAGAATTTCTCACTGCAAGAGTACAGACCATTTCATGAAGAAGGCCCAGCTTTAAAGCACATCTGTGCTCTACAGAAATAAAACTAAACTTCATTTCAAAGCCATACCCCCATGGCATGCAACGTTAAAAGACAACCTTTATTCAGAAAACCAGTAATAGATCCTGTTTGTCAAATGAACACTCGTTCAAGCTGGCTCCTTCCAAGGCCAAGTCCCTCAGCGCTAGCTCGCTGTGACATTTGGAATGCCCTAGTTTAAAACTGAAATAGAGCCAGCATCTGTTCCCAACGCAGAGCACATGTTATCTTGCACTATAAGCACATTTAAAAACTACTGTTGATTTTCCAGGGTAGAGTTTACACATTTCTGAAGTCACTCCATGAAAAGATGTTAGGCCTGGTTCATTTGTATATAGGATATTTTTTGGACTGACTTTGTGAAGTTCTTCATATTGATCCAGTATAACTTTCCATCCACACCTCAACATGTTGTTTTTCCTTAGCAAGTGACTTAGAATATTCTATAAAGCTAACAGAATTCTCCATATACCACACAGGACATTATACCATATTAACTTTCATTGAGGTATGTTAAAATTCTAGAAGATTAATTAAAATCTTGAAAAACACTTGTTAGTTACATAGGCTCAGAGTAGCCTTATTTTATAGATACTGAACCTATGACAAAAGAAACTGAAGCAATTTATCAAAGAGAGTGAATCAGCAGTACTGCCAGAAACCAAATCTGCTGGCATGACCTCTAGGCCTTTGATCCAAGCCCTGCATTATATTTCCTTCTTGTTTTGTACTACTGTATAAATACCCCCAAAAAAGGCTCAATCTTGATTCTGTCAATTCTTAAAAGATTACCTCTCAATGTACTATGAAAAACTACTTCATTATGGTTTAATTTCAAGATAGATAACTCAAATGCTTCACTGCTCTTAATGATATATCATCAAGCCTGAAGGTCTGGAATGCTATACAGAAAAGACAAAATATTTTAATTACTATGAAGAGACTTAGTTGCCTTTTTAACACATAAGAGCTTTGCTACTACATAACCAGCATCAAACAATTTGGAGTTAATCAAGCTAGCACTCAAAGACTAAGACCCACTTCAGAATATGCTTCACATATTAATAAACAAAAAACTTTCACATATTAACAATAAGACAGAACATTATGCCCTTAATTGCAATTCAGTAATCCTCTAATACCTCCTGGTGAGCATACTCATTGAAAGTTTGATCTCAAAAAAACCACAAAAACAGATCTGCTAAAAAAAAAGAATAAAAAAAAAGTTCAGGAAAGTTATATATTTTATGGCAATTAATAAGCATTTTGGAAAACACTTCTGCTTAAGTTTGCATCTAATGAATCTGCAGGAGTAAGCTGCCATAGGTAACAGCACAGAGAAGATTTGTCTGCATTATTAACTATGTCTGTAATTAATTTTCAAACATATTTATGATTCTAAAAGTATGTAATCCTGAATATATGCTTCCATTGGTCTCCATCACTGGTAGGGCTACAAGAATTCGAGCTTTAAACCAGTGTGTTTAATTTCTGTTTGATGTTTACTGGGTTTATGCTTGAAAGATACTTAATAAATAGAATTCGTTTGTATTAATAACGATTTCTTCAGGTTTCATCAGTGGCAAAAAATGTGGCATAAAGTACAACTACCTGTCTTAGAAAATGTATTTAGTCTGTATATTCTAAGTACTAGTTTTTGAACAAGTGTGCTATACTGACTTGTAGTAACTGGATTTCATTCACGAGTACACCACTTACGCTGCCCACAGTAAAGTCTTCTGTATTCTTGCCACAGTTTGCAGATGAGGAGAAGACAAAATGAGCGCGGTTTTGTGACAGGAGAAAACAATTACAGTTTTCAGCAATTTTCATATTCATTCAAACCTTTAAAGTAGTCCAATGATCCAATACAAACTATTCACTGAGACAAAAAGCAATTGAAATTTTTATATTATGTCATGAGTATTTCTATAGAACAGAGGACAAAAATCATGTGATAAAAAAAAAAAAAAAGCTGCATCTATGTAAGAGACAACCAAAGGCAAAAAGATAGCATGTACCACCCTACTCTTCTCAACACAAAACTATCTGAAACAGCTTTCCACATACTGAATGTATGATTAACACAATGCAAAAGCATTTTGTTTTCTCCACCAGCACTAAAATATGTCTCCCAAGTAAACAATTTGAAATTCTAAACCAGATACCAACATAAAACTGAAGAAACATCAGATCAAGAAAAGTACATTCAAGCCCCGTTTTGTTCTCAAAGGAATCAAAAAACATTTCCATTAACTGAAGGCAAAAAGAAATATTATGCAGTGTTGCAAGTTGGAGTAAACAGCATCACTGTAGGTTTGAACACGTCTTCGGAAATGCTTTTCTCCAAATGATGAAAAGTCTTCATCTGAGATTCTATGTGGAACAGTAATGTATGTTGAATATTTTCTTGTAAAAATACTAACATAGTAACAGGCACAACTCTTATGACACCTTGGGAAATACACATCACATTAGGTACTCTGCTTTATTTTCTTGAGGACCACTTATCTGTGTTACACCCAAGGTTAATTAGAAGCTCTGCTTTTCAGCAAGAGCAGATGTCTAAGAAGCTGAAACAACGGTATGACCCTACCTCCGCACAAAAGTTAAAGATTACTAGCAGCAAAACTGTGATCTCCTATCATCTCCAAGCACCCAGACAAGATAAATACCGGAGGATGGAAAATCGCTAGCAGAAGAGAAAGTTTCTGCAATCTGCTCTTCAGAGGGAAGCACATTCCTAGCAGGCATATCTTCTTAGGCTGAAGATATGCATCCCATATACTGCTGCCAGTCTTTCCATTATCTCAAAGAGTCCATCAGAAGCTATTGTTTCTTCAAATCAGCCAGCGGGACTAATCACATGAACATCCCTTAGCCCATTTTGGACAAAGGTTCTGGGGTAAATGAGAGCCTACTATTTAAAGCTGTTTAAGCTAACTCAATACACATTTTTAAACAGATTAGGGAGTGATTATATAGAAGCTTACCACCGTATCTAGAGCCTTCCTTTCCCACAAGGATGACTCTGTGAAACTGAGAATTCGGACAGGGTGGTAATGAATTAAAGCATTTATTATTCTGCACACCTACCTAACTAAACAGCATTTAGTCCCGGGTAGTATGGGATTTGTACACTGCCAGGTTTGGGGGAAGGTGCAAAATAGACATAGATAGACACACCATAACAGATACAGGTACATAACCCCATGAGATTACAAGTGGAAACACTTGGAAATTGCCTGGGATCAGAATTTAAAGATAGATGACATCAAAAGTTGAGGTAAAGTAGAAACCTGCGTCTTGGTAGTAGACGACTATTAAGTAACACTGTGATGTAAGTCAAATTATCATTGGGGATTTAAAAACAAGTGAAAAAAGGTTCATTTTGAAAGTTACATTGCCTGTTGAATTAAACTGTAGGTATTCATCCCATGTTGTTTAGCTCAAGAGACACCTTTTTTATTGAAAAGAGTCTTCAGGACATAGTGGTGTTCCTAAAATAAAAAGAAATTAAAAAGTAACCACATTTTTCCTCATTTCCTAGGAAAAGTAACTAATGGGAAACACTACAATAATAATAACAAGAAAGCCATGTAACCTAAGTAAAGAGGGGGGTTTGATTTAGTATAATAGTTTTTTATATTGATGAAGTTTCGGTAGTTCAATAGAGGTTGAACTACTAATGGTTGAATCACTAATGGTTCAGAATGCATTCAGTTCACACAGAGGGAAAGACAGATCCTCATCTTCCTCATGATATCTTCTAAGTAGGGAGCAACAGCATTCATGATGCATTCAGTTTTCCTGAGAAAAGCCTGTAAAAGCTTGAAGAACAAAATAAGTAAAATGAGGAGATATTAAAATTCATTGATGTGACTCAGATTCCATCTCACGATATTCACATTCAATATTTAATGATTCAATATGTACAAAAACATTTGGGACATATCTGAATCAGCAACTCACTAAGCCCCAAAGACACGAAAATGCTGAGACTTGCACTTAATCAGTGAAAAATCCAGCTGGCATACTTCATATCTGAACTGATAGTTTTCCTTACTGCTGGGAGAGGACTAGTCTCAAGTGACAACAAGTTCTTGATACATGATCAGTTATATTCCACTAGACTATTCTGGGGACATTCAAGGATAGAAGATCAGGAATCACAAGCAAAGTCACAAGAACTCATAGTATTGCAGAGCAACAACTTAAAACTGACTAAACACAGATATGCTTAATGGTCTACTCTAATGCAGTTAATGGAAGCAATCCAACTGGAAGCAGGCTACAGGGTAAAAAAAAAAAAAAGTTAAAAAAAACAAATAAAAGAAAGAGATCTAAAGTGATCTCCCACATCATTGCCTCATCCTGAAATACAAATCCAGTACACACAGTACATGACTTGTTTTTGCAGCAAGAGACAGCTTTCATGTATCCAAAGCTCATTATTACAAGATCAAGGTGCCACTTAACTATGAAGCTGTCTGAAACAGTATCAAGACAGACACAGTTATTTACAAAGCAAATACATTCTTTGTACAAAGATTGTCTTTAAAAGCATACAGTGTAAATTCAGTGAAATATTGCAATCAAAAATGAAAATATATTTAAAGTGCACACAAATCTTTAGTCTCCAGCTGTCTGCATGAGAAGATCGAGACTCCACAGGATATGAAGAAAATATATTTGCATCCTAAGACTGAGCATAATTAAAGCAATATATGTATACAAGCCTTGGGACCACAACATGCTTACATGCACTCACACTTCTTGGCAACCTTTAACACATGATTAATGTTCAGTGCACAGACATTACACATAAGGTTAAACCCTTAAAAACCAAAAGTACAAGCACGTCCACATAATTCAGCCCATGTCAAGTAAAGCTGACAACACTGTGACAACTTAAAAGGCTTCTTGAATTTCTGAAGGACAGAAACTCAACAATCTGAAATGGTTGGACCAATTTTTGATAATTTCCTCCTAGTTCCTCTTACGCTGGACGCATTTATATACAATGCCAAAAATCTCTCTTCCATTACTACTTTATGTTTTATGTCAAGACACAACAGCAGCACAGAAGCTGGTCATTTAGAAAATCAAAACATCAAAACTCAGTAAGTAGGTATTTTGATAACAATATCTGATCTAGACAGTACTATAAAAATAGAAAAAAAGCAGAACCCAAAAAATAAGCTTCAGCAAGTAGTTCCATAAAAAAAACATCAAAATGTGATCTGTAAGGGTCCACAGTTTTCCACAAGTTGAAGTTAGTACATAAAAAACCCAGAAGTTGTACTCCTATCAATCCCCAACATCTTAAAAACTAAAAGTGGAAATTCTTCTCTTATTTCAGTAGAGTGACAGATGGCACCAAGCTATCCCAGATCCTGCTTTTTTTTTTTTTCTTTAAAAAAAAAGAAAAAGAAAATACACTAAAGTGATTGCCAACAGTTTATCACCAAATAGGAGCAAGATGAGAAAACACCTGGACAGAAGCAGTAACACAAACCAAAACAATACAACCACAAAACACACAAGAAAGATGTAACTGAGAAAAGGTGAATGATATTGCTAACTACAAGCAAAGATTCTTGAGATAGTAGCAAAACAAGCAATCAAATTTACACATCGTAGTGCTACATGGCTGAACCACTTGCTCCCGTGCCTCCACTTCCATAGCTCAGTTAGTCTATCAGTGAAATAATCCCAAAGATAAAAGAAGGGCAATTAGACAAATTAAAAATTCAGCTCTCCTTAATCCTGCCTCCCAGCTCCCATCTCTTTCTGGTTTTCTGGTACATAACAAATTATAACCAGTCAGCTTTTCTTTATTTGTTGTCTTCTCCAGATGATTCTGCTCTACCACATTTTTACTTTCCTTTAGTGATAGTGTGCGGCTTTCTACAAATTATTCTATTAAAACCATTTAAAATAGGTGTCTTTATTATCTCAGTTTATTTACCTGGAGCTAGAAAGTGAAAAGAATCATTAATCTTTATGTGCTGGGATCACCCCTAACTTTTTTTTTAAAAGCTGTTTTATACATATGCATTGTGCCTTTCTATTCCTTGGTAACAATTTAAATGAGATAGTATCAGGGAATTCATTTTCGACATAGTCTCTCCATTAAATTACTCCAAATTCCATTTGTTATCAACAGGTCTCAATGACACATTGCTCTTTCAATTGCCCATCTGTAATTTTTAAGGACTATAGTCACTAAGTCTTGCTTTTATTACCAGGGGAAAAAAACCACAACACACCTAATTAAAGGCAATACCTGATCACTGCCTTCTCTTATGTTTTTCACAATTAAAAAGTAACATTCTTTTTCTGCAGTGCTTTTATACATCTTAAGCTTTTTTAGACAACCACTGAAAATTCAGTGACTATAGCAAATTTCCTCCTTGCCATATATTAGATAGAGAATGCTAAAGATGTTTGGTTTTGTTTCAAAGATACATTTTCCTCTAATTCATTCATTAGACTGTGAACTTCAGTTCTGACTATTTCTATTATTCAGACAACATGTAACACCAACAACATAAAAACTTATCAGCTGTCCATATATATAACAGCTATCCTTGCCTACTCTGTTTGTCACCCTACTTGAACAGGGCAATTAACTTACTTCAAAACTGTAATTTGTTTTGGTTTTATTATGGTTCACCTCGGTAAAGAGGGGGAGCTACTGACACCCGATTAGTTTTACTAAATTCTCCCATTTCTTACCTACAAAATATTGTATTTACACTTTTCTTTTTAGCAACAGCTGATAAAACTTTATAAACTTTCACCACCATGAACCTAACTACTGGTTTTCTTACAGTTTATTTATAAATTACAAACCTTCCCCAAATCTTAAAAAACAGGATGAGAAAAATGTAGTATTAAGAAGGTCAACCCTCATAAAAAATTGCCCTATGATATGAAGCAGTCTTTCAGGAAGAGGGAGGGGAAGGTCAGGAGATAGCAACACACAACACTCTGAGAAATCTTTCCTTGAATCTTTTCAGAAGATGTTCTAATATAGTATGTGAAAAAAAGATGCCAGAGATTAGGGAGAAGCACCTTATTTTGTTTCCATTGGGTCAAGCACCACAACTTTTGACAATCACCCTGAGCTAAGATCTGGAATCAGTTCCTCTCTGCGAACTATTTCAGAATAATAGATTTTCTCTGGATAACCTGCTATGCCAGTTAACAACAACAATAAAAAAAGTCTTCATTCTTCCTCCTGGCTAAACAGAGCCACCCTCAGCAGCATGACCCTTCACAGAAAAGCAAGTAAACCATCATATTAAATACTTTAGAGGCTTTATGGACTCACTTGTTTCTTGCAAGAAACCCATGCTGCCATCTCTCTAGTCAAGTTATTATATGCTATACTTCATCCACATAGAGGCCTTTATTGCAATGGCACCGAACACTTTACCTGCTATCAGAACACACATTCATCAGTCAATTATTGTCACAATGATACAAAACTGCAACAAAGATTTGGGGATTTATGGGAAAGTATCCTGACTGAATAATTACAGTTGCCACTTTCAAAGCAGTAAACTGTAGGGTCCAACGTAAATTCTATTAATGTTTTTCTGTGCAAAAAGCACTGTGATGTTTTTAACAACTGAAATTCGGCTGAAATTCAGTTTCCATCCAAATCCAGCAGCAGGATTCCTCTCACTAGCACTACGCTAAGAGGATGCCCAAATTCAAATAGAAGAGCTTTACTGACGGCCTCCCCTAGGCTTAACTTTCTCTGGAGACTTCAGATACAAGCACTGCCTGAAATTGAGACTAATTAGCCTACAAACATAGCTAATAGATACACTAATAAGACCTACGTTTTCCTTCTATCCTGACAGTGGGAATTCTTACCAAATGACAACACCTGGAAGACACATTCCAGGTTTGAATGTATTGCCCCATCTCCACAAGACTTTCCTCTGGAACCCTGTCCAGAACTGACTAGGTTTCAAAGTAATTATTTAGCCATCTTGCAAAATCAGACAGAATTTTGCAAGGACATAAATTCCAGAAGGGAATTATCGGCATGGGAAGATACAGTACAATGCACAGATCCTTCTTGGAGCAGCTATTTTCAAAAGCTGAAAAAGGCTATAAATAGAGCACTGCTCAATTGCCAGTTCACATGAAACTAAAACGCAGAGTAAATAGGAAACAGTAGTTAGTTGGCAGATGTGTTCCTTCAATACATAGTCACTTCCAACATTCCCCACATTTTACATTGTAGCATAACACCACCATCCAAATAAATGGTTCACTCTATGCAGGTATCATTCACACATACACATCTTCCTTCAAACGCATTGTGAACTGCATTGTTACTTGTGGACTTGCCATGAGGTTTCTCCTTTGATTTCTGTGTTGAAAAAGAACAGCCGACAATGAAGAGACATAACCATTTATTTTGTACCAGTATCCATAGCTGTTTTGACAAATTTACTAAAAAAACCCCACTCAAATAAAACCCGCAAACACAAAAAGCAAAAAAGCACATGGGGAATGCCTCTGACTAAGTCAAAAATTAAATAAATACTTGACCTGCATTTGTTCTGTCAGACTGTTGAAACAGTATAAACACCATGAAGCGTTCCTTCCCCTTCAGACTAGATCAGCAATGACCAACGTCACCCATCTCTCTTCACAGCCATCTCAACCTGTGTCCAAACAGTGAAACTCCTATATACTGAACTGCTGAAGTCTAAAGGAGAAGAGACCCATATATGCACAAAACTGCATGTAAAAGGGACAACAGGCCTGTCATCTGGTAAATCTGCACAGAAACAATCACATCTGACTAGCCTCTAGTCACATCTAGACACATCTGACTAAGTCCTCCAGTGCTTCTTTAAAATCTACACACTACAGTCCTGATTTTAACATTGAGCTTTTCAGCTCCAGTTGGAACAGGCCAAAAAAAAAAAAATAAAAAAAAAATAAAAAAAAAATAAAAAGCAATANATAGAATCAGAAGGATATCCATGCTTGATCCCTAAGTTAGGACAACCCTCAGCTAAGACCTGACCAAGAACAGCTGTCAAGACATAACAGAAGTCAAAAGCCATTAGATCATTAGTTTTCAACCTTCTCTAATTTTATGTGCAGGTGAGTGGTATACACACCATACACTCTCTTCATAATAAGTGGAAACCTACTGGGAACAGCCTGTGCTTTTCTCAGTTACCATTCGTGGATTACCGAGTGCTCAGGGACCACAAACAGAAAACTACTTGGTAATGTGATACGACACCTTAAATTCCAGCAGGCAACCAAATGAAAACCAATACTAACCACAGTCAGGAACACCTAGGAGGTACCAAAAAATACACTTTTTACAATGCCATAAGTTCCCTCTCAAGCACTCGTTTCCACTCAAAAGCAGGAATTATTATGCCACACTAGCACAAAGGAATGTGTTTGCAACTAATAAGCCATCTTCCCTGGAGAGCCACCCACTCCAAACCAGAGTGTCATTATGATATATGCAACAGACTGCCACACCTCCCAAAAACACATGAATAAATCTTTTAAAAAACATTTTTGGGAAGGGGGAGATGCAGAACGCACACAATCCACGCCATTACAAAGAACACCAAGGTCTTTGACACTGGAAGAAATTCCCTTCGAAGCACCATAAACTGAAACTAGGAACTGTTGGAACGGATCCAGCGGAGGGCCATGAAGCTGATCAGTGGGACGGAGCACCTCTCCGATGAAAACAGGCTGAGAGAGCCGGGGCTGTTCAGCCTGGAAAAGAGAAGGCTCCGGGGAGACCTTCTAGCAGCCTTCCAGTGTCTGAAGGGAGCCTACAAGAGAGCTGGAGAGGGACTCCTGGTCAGGCAGTGTAACGATCAAATGAGGGGCAATGAGTCTAAATTGGAACAGTGGAGACTTAGGTTAGGTATTAGGAAGAAATTCTTTCCTGTGAGGGTGGTGAGGCACTGGAACAGGTTTCCCAGAGAAGCTGTGGATGCCCCATCCCTGGAGGTGTTTAAGGCCAGGCTGGATGGGGCTTTGAGCAACCTGGTCAAGTGGGAGGTGTCCCTGCCCATGGCAGGGGGGCTGGAACGTGATGATCCTTAAGGTCCCTTCCAGCTCTAACCATTCTATGATTCTATTTTTAATACACAGCACTTAGAAAGTGAAAATAAACTAGCGCGCCGCGTGAAAGGGACAGCGGCAAGAAGCCAAAGCGTATTCAGAGTAAACCCC